>RJWT010026088.1:0-15944 GCA_004365215.1 Cuniculus paca | reverse complement strand
AAAAAAAAAAACTTAGGGAACCAATTTGATAGTATCAAAACTTTAAATGCGAATATTCCTTGACCCAATGATACTACTTGCTAGAAATCTGTCTATAAGTACCTGCATAAGAAAGATAAATTACAACTATACAAGGATATAAACTATAGCATTATGAATGATACTGAAAAACTCAATATAAACTTTATCTTTCAATAAAAAATTGGTAGAATTAATTGTGATGCATCCAAGCAACTGAATATTATCTAATCTCTGAAAAGAAAAAGATTAACACAATTTGTCAGGGAAGGAATACTCATAACAAATGGATGGGAAAAAAATTTACTGCACAGTATAATCTTTTTTTTTTAACATTATGTATATTACACATAGTTATATTACAAGGAAAAAGTGTAGAAGTATTATATAAACACTGACAAATAGTGAAAGCATTTATTATCTTACTATATTTTATACTGCTTTAACTATTTTATAATACATGTTCTTTTTACATTTTAGAAGTTTTTAAAGTTTGTGATATGGCCTTCTTTATTACCTCAAGGAATCTTAAAAAAAATCTAAACTTCACCTTAAGCTAAAGTGTCAAGAATTCATTCTATCATGGGCTAGAAATATAGCTCAGTGACAGTGTTTGGCTAGCATACGCAAGGACCTGGTTTGATTTCCCAGCACTGCAAAAAAGGAAAAAGAAGAAGAAAAGAAAAAAGAAGGGAAGTTGGGTGCAGTGGCACACATCTATAATCCTAGCATTTAAGAAAGCTAAAGCAAAATTCCACCTAGGATCTCAGCAAGACCCTGCCTCAAACAAATTTAAAAATGGGTAAGTAAAGGTCAGTGGTAAGAACACCCCCAGGTTCAACTGACAGTATTAAAAAAAAAAATTCTATATTAAGAAGGGCCAGTAATGTCTACCACAATCTTATAATTATTTATATAAATCCAAAAAACTTTCCTAAAATATTATAGACTCAACACAATATCCAAAATGTAGATTAAAAAAAATTAAAGCATACAAAAAAGTACTCAGCAAGTGCCTTAGAAACTGAGGACCATCTCAAAGTTGCAATCTTCTTGCCTCTGCCTCCCAAGTAGCTGTAATTATAGGCATATGCCACTGCGCCACATTAAAAATAACTTTTAATTATGAAAATATATCTTGCTGGACTGGGGTGTAATATAATGGTCAAGCACTTGCCTAGCAAGTGTGAGGTCATGACTTTAATCCCCAACACCACAAACAAAAAAATAAAATTCGCAGGAGCTGTAGATCAGCAGCACAGCACCTGCCTGGCAAGGGCAAGGTCGTAAGTTCCATTCTGGGTACCAAAAAATGAAACAAACAAAAACATCGATAAAATTCAAACAACTGTCTTGCACATGTCTTAGAAAGGGACATACTATTTTAAAATGCATCAGATAATTTCTTTAAACACAGTATCATATCTAACAATGTCTGAAGTTTAAATTGTCGAAAAACACAAAAGAAAATTCAATAGGTCCTGAGACCTCTTGGGAGACAAAAAATCATTTTCAGGGCTTATTTTCTAACAATGTAGTTATAAAAACAAGCCATTCTAAGCTATCTTGTCATTTATACCATAAAGACTATGAACTAAAGAGAAAAGGAAGAATATTTAATGTACAAGAAAAAGAGCAAAAACTGAATGAGAATCATGATGTATAAAAAGAGAGAAATGAATTTAAAATCATTAATTGGTCATCATGGAGGAGTGGTCTCATAAACCAGACTACAGATGTAGTACAACCAGTAAACACTTGGGTTTGGCGACTAACAGAAATTAGTTCTAGAAGACTTGGAGAAAAGAAACACATCTCTCCCTCCCTCCCTCTCTCTCTTCTCTCTTTTCCCAGTACTGAGAATTGAACCCAGGACACTCTACCACCAAGTTAGATCCTCGGTCCTTTTTTTTTTTTTTTTAATTTTGAGACAGAATGTTGCCCAGGTAGAACTAAAACTTGCAATCCTCCCTCAGTATTCCTCAGTGCTGGGATTACACATGTGCGCCACCACACTTGGCTCACATTTCTTTCCTTTAAGCAAACATGTAAGGTTCTAAACCACAGGAAAAAAAATAAGTAAATCAGAGTGGCAAGGCATTGCTATTGCAAATCTTATGCCATACATAAATAAAAATCACTAACAGGAGATTAGCAAGACATCCAGACTAAAAGGAGGGAGCCAGCCAATGGTTTTCATCCTTACACTTCGGGGTTTTGGCTTTAATTAGTC
The DNA here is from genome assembly GCA_004365215.1 of Cuniculus paca. NCBI lineage: Eukaryota > Metazoa > Chordata > Mammalia > Rodentia > Cuniculidae > Cuniculus > Cuniculus paca. The sequence goes on along the minus strand of RJWT010026088.1, from coordinate 13,693 downwards.
CTGCCCTAATCTGAGTCTTTGGGGCTAGAGATGTGGCTCAGTGTAGAGCACTTGCCTTGCATGTTCAATCTCCCATTCCAAAAACATCTGCTGGATACTTAAGTATTTCGTTCAATCTAATTTTAAGTTTCTATCAGTTCCAAAAAGAAATAGAAGACTAAAAGTCAATCTGTTACAAACTATACTATGCTTTTCTATAACAGGATAAAGTTAGGGGATTGCAAAATGATAACAATTAAATACATTCCTAACATAGTAACTATGCCTTTCCAAGAAAAAATGTTGAAATGATCAATTTCCTTTTCTCTTACTTTTCCCCTACTCATTAACTGGTGAAATCCAACAGGTTTTTCTTCATTCAACATGAAATATGTTAAAGGTTACTATGTTTCTGAATACCTCTCTTTAATATATTTATTAAAGTACATAGAAGATGAAATTTTTTATACATTTTAAAACTTCTTGGAGAGGAGGGGGTCAAGGTTTCACTATGTAGTTCAGGCTGGCTTCAAACTATGGCGATCCTCCTGCCTCAGTCTCCTGAATGCTGGGATTACAGGTGTGCACCACCACATCCAGCTTTGGATATTTTAAATATATATATTAACTAAATAAAGGGAGTATTATATAAAGTAAACATACTGGAAAGGCCACATACAAGGATTAGAAAAATTAAATTCCTTCTTAATTTTAAGAAATAAAAGGCTTTTGCAAGGTGTGGTGGCGCACACCTGTAATCCCAGCACTCAGGAGGCTGAGGCAGGAGGATCGTGGCAAGTTCAAGACCAGTCTGGGTTACAAAAGTGAACTCAAGGCCAGCCTGAACTGCATAGTAAGACCTTGTCTCAAAAAAGACCAAAAAATAAAAAATAAAAAGAGAGAAATAAAAGGCTTTGATTACTGTGTGAAAGAAACTTTGTGCCGGGCGTGGTGGCTCACGCCTGTAATCCCAGCACTTGGGAGGCTGAGACAGGCGGATCGTTGTGAGTTCGAGACCAGCCTGGGCTACAAAGTGAGCTCAAGGCCAGCCTGAACGGCATAATGAAACCCTGTCTCAAAAACAGGGCTGGGGATCTAGCTCAGCGGTCTACACGCCTGCCTGGCAAGCACAAGGTCGTGAGTTCAATCCCCGGTGCCGCAAAAAAAAAAAAAAGAAACTTTGTATAGCAAATAATAAGCACACTGTACAATATAAAATAAGTTATGTATTACGAGAAAGCATATTGTTATGGTTTATATATGAAGTGTCCCTCAAAGACTCATGTACTGAAGGTGTTAACCTCATCAGTGAGTTAGACCACTGGGTCTGTGCCTGAATGGGCTGTTAGGAGGTAGGCCGAGTTGAAGCAAATGGGTCACCGGGGCCATGCCTTGGAAGAGTGTATCTTTTTTCTGGCTATTTCTGCTCTTTGCTTCTGACCACCATAGGGTAAGCACCTTTTCTCTGCCATGCACCTCTACTATGATGCTTCTGCCTTGGGACCAACCTATCATGGACTGAAATCTCTGAACTGTGAAAAAAATCCTCCTTCCTTTAAGCTGTATCATGTCAGGCATTTTGTCCCAACCACAAAAAGGTGATTGATACACACATTTATCACAGATTTTTCTTTTCTAATACTTCAGAACAAGTAGTTGACATAGCCTGGATATTTTAATCCAAGGTTTTATTCAATTTCTAAATGTTTATTAAGTAAAAGAGAGCTATTTATAATTAAGTTATCAAAGATTAAAGTGAATAAGGAAGTTTTGAACATGCAGAGTTCCCTAATCAGTTAAGATAAAGAGGTCATAATTTGACAACCTTAATATATCATCTACATTTTTACTCTATAATGTAACTGATATTGATAGTGGGTAAGTTTTCCTTAACAACTAGTGTTAATTATCTTTCCCACCTTAAGAATATTAGAAGTGAGTCTAGAAATCATTCAGTGCTTTCAACCAAGTTCTCGGGGTATTTTGTTTCGTTTGGAACAGGGCTCTTGCTGCAATAGACCAGACTGACCTCAAATTCATGATCCTCCTATCACTGCCCTCTGAGTAGCTGCAATTACAGGTCTGTACCACTACATCCAGCTTCAACCAAGAATTTTTAAAATATAAAATGTGAACATTTCACTAGGAAATAAAATAAATTTTACAGAAATTGCCGATTTTGTATGTTATGCAATTTTGGGATAAACTTGGATGACTTTCTAGAGATCTATGCTTTAAAGAGATGAAAAGAAAGAAAGTACCTGCTGCTTCTAGCAATGCTTCTAGCCGTGCCTGTGTCTCTGGATCCACAGTGCGCAAATCTGCTCCTTCTGCAGTACTTGATAAGAATATCTCTGATGTTGTTTTAAGCACTGGATTATCCAGATCTTCTTGGTCCAAAATAAATGATTCAACCTGTTTACGAATTAAAGAGGCAATATCCATGAAATAATATGATTAGAGTAAATACAATTTAAAGTAATATCACTTATTTGGGATTTAAACAGAACCAGATAAATTATTACAGAAATATAAGGTTATAAGAAGGGACTCTGAAGAACATTCTATCTGCTATTATTCAGACATGACCCCAGATATAACCCAGACACACTCAAGTTTCACGAAGAGCACTAAATATTCAATGCCTAGTACAGAGTAAAAAAGAAATGAAAGAAAAAGAAACAAAGAGGAAAGCAAAGTTAATTTTTAAATTGAAAGAAGAACATGAACATAATCTCTGGAAAGATGTATGAAGGGCTGGATAGTTTAGAAAAAAATCATCTGATAGCAAAAATAGACCATTAAGGCACATTTTTCCATTCTTCTAAATAATTTATTCAATTATAACTCTGAAATAATATCTGGATTACTATAGAAAGGAAAACTCCCATCCAAGTATTAACCAGACCCAACCCTACTTAGCTTCTGAGATCAGACAGATCAGACGCATTCAGGGTAGTATGGCCATAGACAAAACAGGAAAAGTCTATGAGGTTAGAAATCGTACCTATTTGTGCACTGCTCTATCCTCTGGACCTAAAAAAATACCTAATACACATTAGGCATTCAGTGTATGCTTGCTGGAGAAATGAATGAATGGTACAATCAACAACTGCCTTACAAAAATAAACATATAACCCCCCAATTTCAAATCAGGTTGATCCTAAGTGAAACTTTCTTACATTAAAATGTGCACAGGGCCAGGGACATAGCTCAGCGGCACAGTACCTGCCTGGCAAGTACAAGGCCCTGAATTCAATTCCTGGTACAAAAAGAGTGTGCAGTAGCCAAATAATGTACTCCAGGTAGTGTATTCCTGTGTAGTAATCCAGATATTATATTATTATATTCCTCTATAGTAATCCAGGTATTATTTCAGAGTTATAATTGAATAAAAAAATGGTAGCTGGGCGTGGTGGCACATCTGTAATCCTAGCACTTGAGAGGCTGACTAGAAGGATCACTGCAAATTCAAGGCCACCCTGAGCTACGCAGTGAGTTTAAACCTAGCCTGAACTAGCCAGGCCCTGTCTCAAAACAAAACAAAACAAAACAACCAAAACCAAAACCAAAACCAAAACCAAAACCAAAACAAAAAAAAGTGCACAATCTTCCTGGGAAGTCATATGGCAACATCTTATCAAAATAATTTTAAAAGTTCATGCCCTTTTACACACTAATTCCATTTTAAGGAATCTATCCTTTAAAAAATTAGCAGAAAGCCAGATAAAAATAATTAGTAAGGATGCTCTTTATCACATTACAATTATAAAAATGAGGAAAAAACTACAATAGAGAATTTAGTTAAGTACATTTTGTATATTCACATAGTGGATGACTATTTAGTCATTAACATTTTTGAAGCATAATGGCTTGAGAAATAAACCACAAAATAGTATGATTCTTATTTGGCTAAAAGTATGTCATATGAACAAAATATGTAACTACAAACTCACAAGTACATATTTATATATTTATATATGTCCATAATGTATAAATATGTATAGTCAAGGAAGTTATTTATAGACAGATATGAAAAAAATGGCACACAAAATAAGGTATTTCCCTGTTATGGTTTGTGTCTAGGTGGCCCCCAAGCCTCATACAGTCTTGGAGGGGGCTGAATCTAACATTTGTGATTGGTTTGTAGTCCAGTACTGGGATTGGTGGTGTGAGTATTGCGCCCGCCCAGGGGTGGAGCCAGCATACAGTGTAAGGTCGGGAAGGAAGCATGTTTTCCCTCTTTTGCCAGTTCGCTCTTGCCACTTGCAGCCAGGATGCCCTTCAGCCACACCACCCTGCCTTGGAACCAGCTAAGTGTCAACTACAATCTCCAAGAACTGTAAGAAATACACCTTCCCTTCCCTAATTTGAGGCGTCAGGTATTTTGTCTCAACAAGAGAAAAGTAACCAAGACATTCCCCAAGAGCACACAGCTAATAAATGGCAAAATCAGGTTTCAAACCCAGACTACAAGGATATACAGTCCATTCATTTAACCACATTTTATAAACACAGAAATACTACCTGGACTACATTATTTAGCTAGTTGATAATCAACTTTTTATTTGGCTGTTGGTTTGTTTTGTTTTGTTTTTGAGACAGGGTCTTGCTAAGTAGTTCAGGCTGGCCTTGAACTCACTATGCAACCCAGGCAGGCCTTGAACTTGTGGCAATCCTCCTGCTTCAGCCTGAGGAGTGCTGGGGAGTACTGGGATTACAAGTTTGAGTACTGTGATTACAAGCATGCACCATCATGCCCAGTGGTAATGTTTTTCCAATGGATAGCAAATAAAGGTATATCTAACCCAGACAATCCACTGACACAGAAAGTAGATTAGTGGGTACCTGAGGAGTAGGGGAAGGAAGAATGGGAGTGATTGCTAGTAAGTCTGAAGATACAGTGGTGACTTCTGCAGTTTTGTCAGTCTACTAAAAACAAATGAAATGTAACTTTACGCTAAATGTTATGGTACATAAACTACATTACAAATAAAAAAACCATAAGACAGGATATAACTGTGGCATTATAATGGCTAGAAACAACAAATGGGAATAGATTTGAGTAAGACTATGTTTAAAGTTAACAGACAATATTCACTGCCCACCTGACGACAACTACAAAGAGAAAAATTCAACAGCAACACTCCAAGGTGTCAATGTTAGTATCACATTTATAAGACATCATATTCTTATGTGCTTGGTTTGAATACATTTGTGGCAATTAGATATCCAAAAAAGCATTCAGTTCTGTTTACTTTTCCTACCCTCTCTAGGATTTTAAAAATAAGCCTGGCTAGCCAGGCATGGTGGCTCACGCCTGTAATCACAGCACTCGGGAGGCTGAGACAGGCGGATCGTTGTGAGTTCGAGACCAGCCTGGGCTACAAAGTGAGCTCAAGGCCAGCCTGAACGGCATAGTGAGACCCTGTCTCAAAAACACAAGGGCCGGGGATCTAGCTCAGCAGCCTAAGCGCCTGCCTGGCAAGCACAAGGTCGTGAGTTCAATCCCCGGTGCCACCTAAAAAAAAAAAAAAAAAGCCTGGCTCAATGTGAAATTAATAAAAGGATAAAATATCCAGTTATGACTATTACTTTGTAAATATCTGGTAGATTGTTCTTGACAGTTCCTAAGTATCTTACCTGATAAACTTGCTAGAATATACTTTTTTTTCAGTAGTACTTGGATTGAGTATAGGGCCTTTTGTGCTATATCCCAATCTTTATTTTAAGACAAAGACTTGAAAAGTTGCCCAGGCTAGGCTTGAACTTGCAATTCTCCTGCTTCAGCCTTTCAGAGAGAGTATTATAGGCATTTGCCCCACTCTCCGCAAGATACACTTTTGTAATTCAGATTGCAAGAGAATTACCTCAACATGTATCTGGCCAACCAAAATGAAAATCATTTGTAGCTATAAAGAAATATAAGTATGACTAACTTTGCATTATTTAAAATAAAAAGCTTGATGATGATATATAACACTATATAATAGATAAACCAAAAATAATGGTATAGAAGGAAAAGCCAGAAACTCCCGAGAGTCAGCCATGCTGGGACCGGGAGGAGCCGATCAAGGATCCAACTAGCCAGCCTTTCTGGTAAGCCACGCAGATCGTGCGGAACCCAGGAAGACAAGGAAAAGCCAGAAACTCCCGAGAATCAGCCATGCTAGTACTGGGAAGAGCTGATCAAGGATCCAACTAGCCAGCCTTTCTGATAAGCTGTGCAGACCATGTGGGACCCAGGAAGAAAAAAAAGTCAGTGTCTCCTGCAACCCTACCAGCATGCAGACTGAAAATCACCAAACCCTCTCACCCCATAAGCCACCAGCTGGTTTGGAGGTCAACCTGATCTCATAGCAATTGAGGTACAAAAAGCACCTGAAGGATTGTATTGTTAGGTTGAATTTACAGGCATGGGGTTGACAGTCTGAGCATGTATAGGAAGGATAACAGTATGCAATATGGTAAATATGGAGTTTTTTGGGGTTTTTTTCTGTCTTGTTTTTAAAGTCTAATAATGTTCTGTTTTGTTTTATTCTTATTAATTTTTTTTCTTTACTCAATATTCTATTTTGATTGGTTTTATTCTGTTTTCTTTTGGTCTGATTTTGCTATAACTGATGGAATGGAAAACTACTGTGAAGATAACAAGACACACTATAGTAGCCATTGTTGTTTTCCCATTACCCTGCTTTGATATTCTGTACCAATTTCACTACTGTGTTTTGACTGGATTTATTCTGTTTTGTTTTGTTGGGTTTTACTATCTTTAAAAAAAAATAATGGTATATCTAATTAAATTAGTCTTTATCACGGAAATGAATATAAAAACCTCATAGGCTCTTATGTAATCTAAAGGATCATGGCAATTTCCTTATTGCCTAATGATAATGCATAGTTCATCTCCATCCAGCTACATTCAACAGCAAATAAATATAGCCATCTTTAACAATACTGCTTTTGCCAATGGTGAGAAGGTTTATTTCAAATTTTAAGCGCTACAGAATCTTTTTCTTTCCATCTCTAGTTACAAGGATAAAAGAGGAAGGAAAAAGAGTGGGCAGGAATACATATGCCCCCCAAAACTACCTATTTTTCCCCTGTAGGTAATCTCACCTGAAATGCTAAAGGCTAAAAACTTTTTGTCTTCTCAAGTCTTTTTCCCTCTCTTTCCTTTTACAAAAAGGAGTGTAGTTTCTTGTTTCAACTAAAATAAATACAGGGAAAACAGAGGATAAACATTTCACCCCAGTTTATCCCATTTTGACATTTCAGAAATAAACCACTGGCTAGCAACAATCACCAATAGAGATTAACCAAACTCAAGTATCATCAACTAAAACAGCAGGCCTCAACCATTTTGTGATAGGTACTGATTTTATGGAAGAAATTTTTCCCTGGACAGGTTTCAGGATAACTCAAAGGTGCATGCAACCTAAATCCTTCCCTCCTTTGCACAGTTCACAGTAAGGTCCATGTTCCTATGACAATTTAATGTTGAGTAGAACTCAGGCAGTAATTCAAGCAATGGGGAGCAGCTGTAAATACAGATGAAGCTTTGCTTGCCTATCACTCTCCTACTATGTGGCCTGATTCCTAACAGGCCACAACCAGGCTGTGGACTCCTGACTTAAAGCTAGATTAGTTAGTCACCTTGGCCAAAACCTAGTTTCAATAATCATTTATGGCCGGGGATTTAGCTCAGCGGCCTGGCAAGTGTGAGGTCGTGAGTTCGATCCCTGGTGCTGCAAAAAAAAAAAAAAATAATGATAATAATAATAATTTATTAGCCTGGCCTGGTGGTGCAGGCCTATAATCTGAGCATTCTTTAAGGCTGATGCCAGAGGATCTCAAGTTTGAGCCTACCCTAAGTAATTTAGTGACTCAGCACAATTCTGTCTCAAAAATAAAAAATGGGCTGGGATGTAAGTAAGTGAGAAGCCTCTGGGTCAATCCCAAGTACAATCACAAAAAATTAATCTAGCTATGATATGACCAAAATTCACTTCCACCTGAAAACATTTCTATTAAGTAAGCAGTGCTATACTTAAAACTTTAAATACACTAATATAGTTTGTCTTAGAATAGTAAAATAATGAAATCTCACATTCCATTGATCAGTAGTCAATTATTACTTTCAGGCTGTGTTTCTAGACATAGCAACTGCTAGCTAATAGGAACTAAGTAAGAAAAAACATTCTACTTTAAAACATGGACATTATATATTTTTGATTATATATTTTCTAGTCATTATACTATACAGAGAGCAAATAAAGAATATCATTTTAGCTCTCAAATATAAGTTAAAAAAATTCCTGATTCCAAAACCAGACAAAGACCCAACAAAAAACTACACGCCAATCTCTTTTATAATGTAGACACAAAAATCCTCAACAATACACTGGCAAATAGAATGCAACAAGTAATCAAAAAGATCACACATATGACCAAGTAGGCTTCATCCAAGCAATGCAAGGATGGTTCGACACACACAAATCAAAAAATAAATCTAATACATCACATAAACAGACAAAAATCACACTGATCATCCCAAAAGATGTGGAAAAAAATCTCTGACAGAATCCAATATCCACTCATGATAAAAGCCCTAAAGAAAATAGGTTGAAAAAGACCTTATCTCAATCTGATAAAAGCCATTTACAACAAACCTTCTGTCAACATATTAAATGGGGAAAATTTGAAAGTTTTCCCTCTAAAATCAGGAACAAGACAAAGATGTCTGTTATCACCACTCCTGCTCAGTACAGTACTAGAAACATTAGCCAGATCGGCCAAGAGAAAGAAATAAAAGGGATAAATAGGAAAAGAAGAAACAGGAATAAATAGGAAAGGAAGAAGTCAAATTATTATTTGGAGATGACATGACCCCAAAAATTCCACCAAAAGACCCCTAGAATTAATAACTAAATTTAGTAATGTAGCAGGCAGGATACAAACTCAACACACAAAAAAAAATAGTGTTCCTGTAAACTAATAAACTCAGCAAGAAAGAAGTTAGGAAAACAATACCATTTACAATAGCATCAAGAAAAATGAAATACTCGGATGAGTGTGATGGTGTATGCCTGTAATTCCAGCATTTGGGAGGCTGAGGTAGGAGAATCACTAAATTCGGGGCTAGCCTGGGCTACTATGATATCCTGTCTCAAAAAAAAAAAATTAAATACTTAAGAATTAACCTAATCAAGGGAAGTGAAAGACCCCTACAATGAAAACTACAGTACTCTCAAAAATGAGATCAGCTGGGTGTATGATGCATGCCTATAATCTCAGCTCTTGGGAAGCTCAGGCAGGAAGACTGCCATGAATTTGAGGCCTTCCTAGGGTACACAATAAGTTCGAACCCAGCCTAGACAACATAGCAAAACTCTGTCTCCAAAAAAAAAAAAAAAAGGAAAGAGAGATTGACCATCAAAAAAGGAAAGCTCTTCCATTTCTGGATAGGTAGAACCAATATTGTCAAAATGGTCATACTTCCAAAACTGATAAACAGATTTAATGCCATCTCAACCAAAATAGCAACAGTGTTCCTCACAGAACTAAAGAAAATAATCCTAAAATTCATATGGAACCAGAAGAGACCCAGAATAGCAAAAAGAGTACTGGACAACAAGAGAAAGCTTTACAGTCCTAGACTGCAAGTTATATTACAAAGCTACAGTGACAAAAACAGCATTGTCCTGGAGCCAGGGACATAGCTCAGTGGCACAGCGACTGCTTGGCAAGCACAAGGTCCTAAGTTCAATTCCCAGTACCAAAACAAAACAAAAAAACCCCAGCATGGTCCTGGCACAAAAAGAGACATGTGAATCAGTGAAACAAAACAAAGGATGCAGAAACAACCCCAGATGCATTCAGCTGTCTAACCCAACCACATTCAGCTAACTGATCTTTGACACAGTAGCCAAAAACACACCAGAGGAAAAATAGGCCCTTTAAAATTGGCACTGGAGCGTCAACACTCAGGATCCCCTTCTGCCCCTCAGAAAACAGAAGCTTTCTTTCTCTCAACAAGTACTTCCTACAATTAAAAGAAAATGGTGCTACAGCTGGGCCTGGTGGCACACGCCTATAATCCCAGCACTCGGGAGGCTGAAACAGGAGGATTGTTGTGAGTTCGAGACCAGCCTGGGCTACAAAGTGAATTCAAGGCCAGCCTGAATGGCATAGTGAGACTCTGTCTCAAAAACACAAGGGCTGAGGATTTAGCTCAGTGGCCTAAGCGCCTGCCTGGCAAGTGTGAGGTCGTGAGTTCAATTTCTTGTGCCAGAAAAAAAAGAAAAAAAAAATCAGAATGGAGATTCTTCAGAAAACTAAAGAGAGATTCCATTTAACCTAGCTTTTTTCCTAGGTATCTTCCTGAAAGATTTAAAGACACATGACAGTGACACATGCATACCTATGTTTACTGCTGCACAACTCACAATAGCTAAATCTTGGAAGCAGCCTATATGTCCACCAACAGATGAATTAAATAAAGTGTGGTACTTATACATATTTAGAGTACTACTCTGCCAGAAAGAATGATAAACTTTAAGTCATTTGTAAAAACCTGGATGTACCTTGAGACTATAATATTAAGTGAAATAAGTATGAAAAACCCAAAATGTAAATAAAGAGTAAAATAAAAGATAATAAGAAATAGGGAGATAAATCTTGGAAAAGGGCAGAGAACAAGAAATGGAGGGGAAACCGAGGATTTAGTTCAGTGGTGTAAGCGCTTGTTTGGCAAGCGTGAGGTCATAAGTTTGATACCAGGACCCAGAAAAAAAAAAAAAAGAAATGGGGGGGAAGGACATTAAGGGAAGGGAAAAGGGATGAAAAAAGAATTAAGATGTGTTATGTATATATGAAAACTCCCCACAAGGAATGTAACCATTAGTACTGAAAATATATACTCATTTTAAAAAGTGCCCTAGATAGCTTGGATATTATTTTTCATAAAGCCTCTTCTAATAGACAAATGGATTATGAAATTTTTAATGTGTTCCATTCTGACAGCTGTTAAGTATAACATCACAATGGCCTAAGAGTATAGCTCAATGATAGAGCGCTTGCCTAATGTGTGACCCAGCTGGAGCTATTAGAAATGTCAAGGAAAGACTAAATCTTTATTTCATGCTACCTCTCCTTAAAAACCTTCCAAAAACATGAAGTTCCCTTAAGAAACTGAACTCCAATTATTCAGAATGGGGATATAGATAAAATACTTTAACATCTAAAAATATATTTTTGAAATGTACTTTATTATTTGGATAGGCCAACATGTCTTACCTTTGCCCACCCCAGTAAGCCTTTTAGTAAGTCAAAATCAGTACTTCCACCATTTTAGAATGCTTGCGGCTTAATATTTCAACTCAGGACAGCAAAAATCATAGGCCCATGTTCAAGGAGGAATTACTGAAGATACACCAGCAATTCTTTTCTACAAAAAAACATAGTGCTCCAAAGTTTCAACATTCTCATGCCCCAAGATCCAATTTTTTTTATCCCAAAAGTAATACAGTTGTAATTTAGAACACTAAATAATGAATGAGGGATGAATTTGGCTGATACAAAAAAGTCATCAGTAACATCATGAAAGACCCAGGCATGGTGGCACATGTCTGTAATCCCAGCACTTGGGAGGCTGAGGCAGGAGGATCACTGCAGGTTCAAGGCCAGCCTGGGTTACAAAGGGAGCTCATGGCCAGTCTGAACTACATAGTCATTCCCTGTCTCAAAACACTAAAAAAAAAAAAGCCCACCATGAAATACTGGGATGAAGACAGGCATGGTGGCACCTTGAATCCTAGTTCTCTAGGAGGCTGAGGCAAAAGGATCTAAAGTTTTGAGCCCAACTTGGGCAACTTAATGAGACCCTGTCTCAAAATAAAATATAAACTGGAGATACAGCTCACTCCAAAGGTTGTAGGCTCAATCCCTAATACTGCCAAAAAACCTGGGTTGAAAAGGCTGGGTACATTAACATAAAAGCTTTTCAAGGTCCCTTTTTGAAGGAAAACTGTTCTCAATTTCAAGCCCACAATGTGTCTCAAAAGACACAGAGCCTGGTACACTGCTGGTGAAGTGATTAGCTGACAGGGATTAGCTGATTGGAGAGTCTAGGGGCAGCCAAAGAAATAGTGCTGAGGCAAAGAAGGAGGAAGGTGCACCATTGGTTCCCAAAAAGGAAGGAAATGGCAAAAGAACAAGAAGACAAACTACTTTGAGAAAGTAGCATGTGAAAACTGTCAGGGGAGCCTTGGGCCAGTGCTGTAGCCTGAGAAGCAAAGACCCTGGGGCCAGGATTCAGAAATGAAAGTGATACCAATCCTATCTTCATGTGCAGGACACCAAGGTAAGATTCTAGTGGCAGATTTGAAACATTCCCTAATCTAAGAATTGTGTATAGTGTTTGTGAGAACCTAAAAGAGTGCTGTATCACTATCAGAATGACCAGCAAAAAGTACTAAAATATAGCTGGATATAGTGGCACATGCCTATAATCCCAGTACTTGGAAGGCTGAAGCAGGAGAATCCACGAGTTTGAGGCCAGCTTGTGCTATATATAGTGTGTTCAAGGCCGGGCTGAATTTCATAGTGAGATCCTGCCTCAAAAAAAAAGACTAAAAGAAATTTTCCATTTCTGACCTACACAGATGCCAAAACTTGGGGCCTTGGCAGGCACTGGATCTTCTCTATCTAAGAGCTATCTACAGACTGTAAGAACTGGCCTATAAGGCACTCCTGGCCCTTGTGTCTCAATCTTATCTCCTGAATAAAGTCAACCTGAATTAAAAAAAATAATAATAATAACAATAATGATAATAATAAAAGGTGCCTTCAGATTTGTGAAACTAATTAGCTTCACGTAGCACAAGACATAACCATCAGTTTCTTCAGAAAGCTGAAGAAACTGTACTTTGCTCAACCCCAAAAACTTCATTTCTAAAATACAGTTTTAATACAGAATCTATTATCTTTTTAAAAACTCTACAGAGGGAGGAAGACTTTTTAAAAAATCTACCATGTCTTTTTTTTAAAATAATAGACTAAGCTGGGCCTGGTGGCACACGCCTGTAATCCCAGTACTTGGGAGGTTGAGACAGGAGGATCGCTGTGAGTTCGAGACCAGCCTGGGCTACAAAGTGAGCTCAAGGCCAGCCTGAACAGCATGGTGAGATCCTGTCTCAAAAAGACATGGGGCCAAGGATCTAGCTCAGTGGCCTAAGCGCCTGCCTGGCAAGCGCAAAGGTTGCAAGTTCAATCCCTGATGCCACAAAAAAAATTAAATAAATAAAATAAAATAATAGACTACCATTAATAAAATGCCTCATATGTATCAGTCTTTTCCATATATTTTTATATTCAATCATCTTAACTATTCCATAAAGTAAATTAAATGGTTTTTATTTTTACCTAAAATTCAGAAAAGTTAAATAACTTGCCTAAGATCTTGAAGCCATGTGTTTTAAACTCCAAAGCTTACAACCTTTTGAGCATGCCTAACTATAGTAAGTGAATCTTCTAAACAAGAGTACAACTAAAGCAAATACTGATCAAGGAAGTAAGTAAAGAATCCATAGTTGTCCTATAGTCATGGGTTAACATTAATAACCCATGTTACTAATATGTGATCCCAGCACTCAGGAGGCTGAGACAGAAGGATTGCTATGAGTTCAAGGCCAGCCTGGAATACATAGCAACA
>RJWT010026087.1:0-15934 GCA_004365215.1 Cuniculus paca | reverse complement strand
TCTGCATGCTTGGTATGAACCGGTGTAAACTGAACTGCGTTTGTGCTGAGAAAATAGCTCATGCTATGAAAATAGCACCTGCTGTAGATACCTTGGCTTCTCGCTGCTGCTTGTCAGGTGCTTTAGAGTTCTGGCAGGAGCCAAAGTCCAGGCTGAAGCCTAGCGTCTTTGGCCTACCAGCTGCATTGGGCAGCTGCACAGGGCACACAAGGCAGCCAGTTGGCAAACGGCCCTTTCTTTTTAATTAAACCCATTGGCACCTTCATCAGGGGTGAGATAGAAACGGGGAAGAACTGGACTTAATTGTGCATTAGAGATGTCAAAACTGATATCTTCATCAACATGTCTGATGCTGACTTTATCTGGGCTTAGCAACAGTTTACTGGGGAAAACCTCAAAGCTTTGTCGTCCTCCTTACTATCATTGTTAGCATCGTAGGGAAAGTGCAGGGGGCCACAGTAAATGGTGGCCTGCAGCCATCCAGATTCCTGGTCGTGACCATCAGGACTTGGCGCTGTGTTGCTAGAACATATTGTGAGCAGGTACAGCACCAGAGGAAGCCGTGCCAACGAGAGTACCCAGCGAGGAGGAAATGTTCTTGTAGCAGCGAGCATCTACCCAGAAGCCGGGAGGAGCTGCTTCATCTGCCCATCACAAAGCCGTGCAGGTTTCACAGCAGGAGCTCAGCCCTGGTGCAGAGGACTGGGGCAGAAACTGCTGTGCATCTGTCTTTCCCACTTTCCAGGGCTAAGCATGCTTCAGCAGCCCACCCTCACAGAGGACAGAAACACCGTACCCGCACATCAAATCTGCAGGCTTTGCTACGCATCACACATTGGTTATTCTCCCGGGCAAGTAGGGGAAGCAGCTAATTGATGCCTTGTGCGTGTATAATAGCCATAAAGACTCTTCTTCCACAGGGAGTTCACAAATTTGCAGATAGCACAAGGCGGAAAAGGAAGTTGAGTAGGGGCCAAAGGCCAATGTGGTATCCTCACATTGTCTTGAGAGTACTTTTTCTTCTTTTCTTTTCTGTGCTTTGCTTTGCTTTTCTAAAATACAGATTTATTGAGGTATACGAGGTGTACATTAAACTGTACTCACATGAGGTATACAGCTGATAAGCTTACATATCTGTGCAATGATCTGTATAACTGAGATGATTAACATATTCACCACTCCCGCGTATTTTCTTACACCCTGTGTAATCCTCCCTCTTGCCTGGCCCATCCCCCTTTTGCAGCCAAACACTGAACCACTCTTTATTATTATAGATTTCTTTGTATTTTCTAGAATTTTATGTAGTGGAATAGCGCTCTCTCTCTCATATCTAGCTTCTTTCACTCATATTACTTTTGAGTTCATCCACCTTGTCAAGTACCAACAGATCTTTCTTTCTTATTACTGACTGGTACGCTATCATATAGATAAAGAACATTTGTTATCCACTCATATTTTAGTGGCATTTGTTTTTTCTCAGTTTCTTGATTATTACAAAGAAAAAGCCTGTATGAACATTCATATACAAGTTTTGTGAGGATGGACACTTTCATTTCTCTTGAGTAAGTAGGTATAGAGTACTGGATCCTCCCAGGTGTGTATGTGTATTTAAGAGACTACTACACTGTTTTTGAAGTAGTTGTGCCATTTAAATTTCTGCCTGCAGTGTGTAAGGCTTTCAGTTCCTCCGGGTTCTTATAGACACTGGACTTGTTAAGTTTTTGCAATTTGCCCACTCTGGTAGGTGTGCTGTGGTTTCAAATTGTGCCTTTAATTTGCATTTCCTTGATGAGTAATAGTGTCGAACACTTTTTGTGTGTTAGTTGCAGTCAACTTAACATCTCTGGGGAAGTACAGGAAATGGTGGCATGCGCTGTAATCCCAGCACTCAGGAGGCTGGGGCAGGAGAATTGCCTCAGGCCAGTCTGGGTTATAAGGTGAGTTGAGGACCAGCTTAAACTATACGGGGAGACCCTGTTTTAAAGAAAAAAAAAAAAAAAAGCAAAGCAAAGCAAAACACAAGACAAAACAAAACCAAATCTTTGGAGGAAGTGTCTGTTCACATTTTTTTGCTCATTAAAAGTTTTTATGACTGAGTTTTGTGAGTCCTTTACTTGTCTGTGTTTTCACTCTCCTAATAACATTATTAAAAGTTTCCATTTTGATGAAGCCCAGTTTATTAACTTCTTCCATGAGGCTTGCTTGTGGTGCAGTACCTGAGCCGTCTTTGCCTAACTCCACCTCATGAAAGTTTCCACCTGTGTCTACTCTCTTTTCCTTCCCTTTTCTTGGTGCCAGGAGAAGTGGCAGAGCTGGTTTTCAACATGAAGAGGTTCCGTTTGCTGCATTCTGTGACTGCCTGCAGCCTGGCTTCCTGCCCTCTGGAAGGGAGGAATCAGCAAGCGGGAGAGTTGGAGACGTTTTTGTGCCGCCTCACATTCTGACTAAGAAGAGGGAGCCACTCATTGCATTTAGAGAACTTGTCAAGTTCTCAGATGTGCTCAGTCGGTTTTTCCAAGGAAAAGCAAAAGCAGTTTTATACAGTATTTTGAAATGTTAACCAGTGGCATTTAATATTTAACAAAACTGGGAAATAGGAAGACTTTTCTTGGCATTCTAATCTTCAAGTGTAATTAAAATAGTCTTTTTCACTCTGTGCTGTTCTCCCCATTTTATATTGTATATTTCTGGAATGTAGCTAATAACTCCAAATAAACAACCAAGGTAGGCACAGATTGAGTGAGTCTAAGGACTCAAGTCACAATAATTCAGGTGTCAGCATTCCATGGTGTAAATAGACAGCTAAATTAGGTAGACTAGTCTAGGCAGTCAGACAGAACTGGGCCCTCAAAGGAGCCGGAGCAGAAGACCAGGTATCTTGTAACCCGGTGAGAAAACAAACACCTCCTGCTGTGGGCCAGATCTCAAGACAAAAGACAAAACAATTGCAGCCATACCCTAAGGATAAACATCAGGAATTGGTATTTTAAATAGGTATCTATCACCTGGAGCAAGCCAGAAGAAGCGACTAATTGCATGCCCTACAGGTAAAGGCCCTATTCCTGCTTGCTATGTGACTTACTTCCCTATTGGATCCTGATTCAATTAATCTAATCTGAGCATTTGTACTTGTAATCTTACTGGCTGATCACAGTTGTGTCCCACCTTGGCCCCGCCTTACCTCGTGGTTTTGCTTTATAAAAATCCCTAGAGCGGGTCCTCAGCAACCCACTCAGGAAAATTTCTTTCTCTCAATAAATATTCTGCACTTAACCTCCGTTGTTCCTAAGATTCATTCTTTGATTTTAGGGAACAGGAATTCGTACTGGACATCTAGTAGGTTGGGAGTTTCTTTCCCCTGTATCAGTATGGCCACAGTTTTTTAAAAAAACATTTGCCATTAGTTATAATTATGTTATGAGTTCTGCTTGTTGAAATTACTTTAATTCAAGGAAGATTCTGTATGTTTTCCTAAATTACCGAATACAGAAATAAAATCTTTCCCATCAGCCACCAACTTTCAAACAGACCTCATAACTGAGAACAACAGTATTCGAAAAGCTTCACTTTAGTATTTATAGAACCGATTATCCCAGAGAGTTGCTTAGATACTATGCCACCCTTTTACTGAATACCTGTTCTGATACTGCTTCTTACTGTGGGACTTGGAAGATAATATTCCACAGGTCTTGGATTATCCTGCAATCTGGGTTTAGATTAAAAATGATGACAGTGAACTGCGGAGGGCATCTGCCAGTAATGCTGGTTAGAATAGTTTAAAAATTCAGTCAGAAAGCTATTTTGCATGGACAGTATGAAAGCTAGCTGAAGGGTTTGTAAATGCTCATATTGGAGCAGGAGAGGAAGATGAATTTCTTGCCACTGGCTGCCACCAGAGTAATTGTTAGCAATCTAAACAAGGATTATTTTTAAAGCAAAACGGTGCAAGTAGGATTTCTTCCTCAAGGCGGGTGAGGGGCATGGCTGAGCTCATGCATTTTTAGCAGTTGGCATGTTAATGAGTCCATTTCCATTAAAATGAGCTAAATGCTCTTACCGTTGGTGGACTTCCAACTGATTTCTGAAGCATTTATGGAACTTCAAAAAGAGTTTCCAGGATCAATTAAAAGTGAATCTTAAAATTTAACATACATATAACCCATGAACTGTCCACATTCATACTCATTTGGGTAGACTCGCATAATGCCCAATTTTATTTGTGTTTTGATGATTAAACAATAACATAGACATGAAATCTGGTAAAAGTTGCTGTCTAATTCAGGAAATTTTCAAAACTTTACCTTTCTTATCTTAAAGAAAATAATAACCAAAACATACTGACCAAAGCCATTCATTAGTTATTAGTAGGCAAAATTTAGGCAAACAATTCGTTTGACAAAAATAGAAAATAACTACATCATACAACTCTGAGAAAAAATGGAGTTTTTGCATTGATAACAGTGTTATTATCAGAGGGTGACTATATTTTTATAAGTTAGAGTTAGGGTTAAGGTTAGTTAATCTTATCTAGGCCCTTACCCTATTCTGGTTTTGATTTTCTTTTTGTTTGCTTGTTTTTGTTTTTAGATACGGGGAATTGAACTCAGGACCTCTCACTTGCCAGGCAAGTGCTGTGCCACTGAGCTATACCCCGGTCCTCTGGTTTTGATTTTAATAGCTAATCTTTTTTCTCTTCACATTACTTTTATTTAATTATCTGTTGGGTGTTCATAACCGATATTACTATGTATACTAGAGAACTAGAAACCCAGGAACATTAAATATTTTGTTCAAGTAACATAGTTAAGATAAGGACAGTTTTTTTCGCTGATTGTTTCTCTAAAGTAGTTTCCCATTTAAAAACAGTTTTTGTCAATGGAATATTCAAGCATATCCAGTTCTGCTTCCATTAATATCCTTTACTAGATAAAAACAGATGCCAGCGGACTTGGTAGAAGGAGAACAAGAGCACTGAAGAGTCTCCATTCACTGAATGAATACTGAGGTTTAGGTTTAGGATTTAGGCAGTACTGAGTGTACTGCTCCTGAAGCAAGATTGCTTCCTTCCCCTCCCCTCCCCTCTCTTTCCCTCCTCTCCCCTCTTGTTCTCTGTCTCTGTCTCTGTCTCTGTCTCTGTCTCTGTCTCTCTCTCTCGTCCTAGTCAGGGGTTCCTTACTCTGTAAGGCAGGGAAGGCTGGGGTAGGCTGGCTGGTTGGGAATGACATTCTGATGTCTCTTCTACTTTGAAAGACTTGTGATTCCATTGGATTGACCCAGATAATGCAGGGTAAGCACCTTTCTTTGAGATCAGCTGATGGGCCTCCTTACTTTCACCTACAACCTCAATTCCCTTTTGTTATGTGACATTTCATATTCACAGGCTTTGGGGTTTAGGACTTGAATATTTGAGAGATCATTGGTCTGTCCCCAATTGTCCTACGTACTACCCCACCAATGTATCTTACCTGCTTTGTTTTCTATGGTCCCATCTATTATTGCCTAATGTAGATTTACTTACTTATTTTCTGCTTTCTTCACCAGAATATATGTGTCACAAGGCAAAGGCTTTGTCTTGTCTATTGCTGGAACTAGGACCATACCAAAAATATAGTAGATAGATCCGTAGTCGATATTGTTTGCATGGATGGATGGATGGATGGATGAAAGTTAATTTACCATTGAAGACTGTCAGTTCCATCTTCATAGTGATACAGGGGAAAGAAACCCCCAACCTGTTAGAGGTCTGAAACATCAAATTCATGGCCCCTAATTGAGGTATGAATTCTAGGAACAATGGAGGTTAAGAGTAGGAAAAATTTATTGAAAGGAAGAAAAACTTCTGTCTTAGACAAAAGGGTATCTGGAAAGTGGGTTTCCCACCTACCCCACTTCTCAAGGGTGTTTTATTGAGCAAAGCTACCAGGTGAGAAGGGTTCAAGGTGGGATAAAATGAGTCAACTAATAAGGATACAAGTATAGTCACTTAGAAAATACTGATCCAATGAAAAATCACAAGGTGGGTGTTAGGTGGGACAAAACTATGGTGAACCAGTAAGATTACAACAAGTATAGTCTGTTAGGTAATGCTGATTAAAGGGAGATCAGATGGGGACAAGGACTTTCCTGGAATGGGCGGGTTAAGGAGGTTTAGTCCTCCACCCCAAGGTGATTGATGAAAGTCCAAGGAGAGAGAACAATGCCCTGTGTGACAGGGAACCAGAAAATACGTAGGGGTTGCCTGCCCATCAACTGCAGAATGGATAAGAAAGACATGGCATTTTATGTGGTGGACACCTACTCAGCTATAAAGAAAAATAACCTCGGCTCTTGTAGGTGGATGGAGGCAACTTGAGATCATGATCATGGATGAAATGGTTCAGTCACATGGGTGAATTTCATGTTGTCTCCCCAGTATAATAAACTAAAGGAGTTAGTGGGATCCAAAATGCACAATACATATTGGGAAAGTCAAAGGGGAAGAATTATCTAAAAACGGAAGGCAGTGGCCATTGGTAATCTATTGTCATGATTTGAAACTCATATTGTCTTCATTGCTCTGATTAGTTTCGTTTTATTCTGATTTGTTTGATTTTATTATACTTGATGGCATGGACAGCTATTTCAAAGATAACAAAATATATAATTGCAGCCATCGTGGATTTCCAGTTATTTTGAAACCCTGTATTGCTTTCATTGTTTTGTTTTGATTGATTTTACTCTATTCTATGTTGTTTGATTGTGTTATGTCTGAACGTATAGACAACTACTCTGAAGATAACAAGAAGCATTATGGTAGCCACTGTTGTTTTACTATTTTTTTGTGTTTTTTTGTTTTGTTTTTGCGGCACTGGGGATTGAACTCACGACCTTGTGCTTGCCGGGCAGGCGCTTAGACTGCTGAGCTAGATCCCCAGCCCTAGTGTTTTTGAGACAGGGTCTCACTATGCCATTCAGGCTCACCTTGAGCTCACGTTGTAGCCCAGGCTGGTCTCACTCACAATGATCCGCCTGTCTCAGCCTCCCGAGTGCTGAGATTACAGGCGTGAGCCACCACGCCTGGCTTTGTTGTTTTACTATTATGTTGAACTTTTGTATTGCTTTCATTTTTTTTTTTCCTTTCTGGTTTTATTCTGTTCTATTTTGTTTGATTTTATTTATGCCTGATGGTATGGGCAGTTATTTTGAAGATAACCAGAGGCATTATGGTAGTCATTATTGATTCCCTTTTACCTTTTTTGAAGTCATGTACCACATTCATTGTTTTGTTGTGATTGACTATTCTGTTTTATTTTGTTTGGTTATATTCTCTTCAAAATAAAAAAAAAATATCCCCACAAGTAAAATACTTCTCTAATAATAAATAAAAAAAGAACATCAATCACTGCTGTTCATTCCTAGGGGAAGTATATGGGTGAATAGTTCCTCTTTCGAAGCCTGACCTTCAGTGAGTGTACCTCCTGCCACAATTTTCTCATGCACTGACCTTTTGAGGGCCCAGCCCTGTCTGACTACCTGTAGTGTTTCTACCTAACTTAGTTGTCTTTAATAGCATGTTTCTTGTCACTTCCTTTTTTTTCCTTCTTACTCATGTCTTGCTTTTTCACTCCATTCTCGTTTTTCTTCTTGGGAATTTCTGCTATTTCTGTAAGTTCCTACCCAGTGTGTGCCTGCTGAATTTCTGTCCCATGTTTCTAAATCACATATCTGTTTCTGTGCATCTTCTGCCCAAAACTTCCCTTGGTCTTTGGCAAGATTTCTGAGCTGATCCCTGCCCAGCCCCTGCTGATCTCTCCAGTACATCTCTCTCCACACTCCACAGCCCATCTTCCAGAGTGTCTGGAATGTCTGTCCATGTCTAGAATACCTGCTCTTTGGCTGTCTACAAAAATACTCCTTTTGTTATAGACAGCTGAGTTAGATAGAAATATTATAGGCAGTCAGACAGGGTCAAGCCCTCAACACAGAGGACAAGATGTCTTGTGACCTTGGAGGAGACAGACACCTCTGGCTGTGGGCCATATCTCTTAAGACAAAAGGTAAAACAAGTGCAACCACACCCTAAGTATAGACAGCAGGGACTGATATTCTAAATAGGTATGGATTACCTTGAGGAAGCTAGGAGCTACCATCCCAATGCCTTACAGGAAGAGTCACTTCTCTGTAAGAATACTCGCTTGCTATGTGACTTGCTTTGCTATTTGTCCCTGATTTGATCAATTTTACCTGAACAATTAATGTTATTGGTTGACCATAGTTCTGTCCCACCTCATGCCCACCTGCCTTGCGAGTTCCCAGGTTTTCCCCATCTTGGGCCCATCTCACCTTGTGGTTTTTCTCTATAAAAGTCCCTAGAAAAGCCAGAGTCTTTGGTAGCCCACTTGGGACCCCTTCTTGTCTCTCTCTCAGACAGAAGCTTTCTTTCTCTCAATAAATATATTCTGCTCATAACCTCTGTTGTTCCTAAAATTCATTCTTCGATTTTAGAGAGCACAAACTCCTATGGAACATCTAGTAGGTTGGGAGTTTCATTCCCCTATATCACTTTTCCTTATAGATCAGCATTGAACACACCTTATTCCATGAACCTTTCCATGAAAAATCTAAGTAAGAGTAACTGCTTCTTCCTTGAGGCCCACTACTGTCTGGAACATCCTAGGATGGACCCCAAAGATTTGGGTGTGAACACACAGAGATTTGTTTGTTCCTTGCTCTGAAAAGACGGGTTTAGAGTCTTGGTTCTCATGATTCTACTGGTAGAATTTGATCAGAGCATCATTCTGTTATTACTCATGTTGTGACTTTTTAAACAACCACTCTTCTGCCTCTACTTCCAGTAGACATAACAGCCACAGTCTTCTGAGATCTGAGGTCGGCCCTGGTTTAGAATTTCAAATCACATTCTTGATCTTCCGTATTCACCAGTTGATTATTGTAGGAGGCACTCTGTAGATCACTAATAAATAGAAAACAATCACATGTGTGTTTGCATGATGTTCATATACTTAACTGGGCTCTGGAGTCTATTTTAATTCTGTACTTACTATGTAACCTTGAGTGAGTTGCTTAAATTCTCTCAGAGACTTAGTTTTATCATCTGAAAAATGGAGGTAATAATAGTTCCATTTATAAACAAACCAAGAAGAGTAAATGAATTAGCTCACAGTGTTTTTAGTGCTGCATATATGTACCTAATTAATACTGGTTTTATTATTATTCCAGATGGTGAGTTATCAGAAAATATCATTTGTGTCCCCACAATTCTGTATAATTTTAACATATGACAGCAACCAGTAAATATTAGTTGTTCACTGAACATCAGGACATGTTTAGGTGGTTTGTAAAACAGCAATCCAGAGAAAACCCTTACTCTGGAAGGTTTTGAACATTGTGGCACTTTACCTCTTTCCTCACTCATTTTGTAAATCAGAATTTTGACTATCATATTGAAACCACAGGTGTATAATTTAGTAGTGTTAGTTAAATTGGAATTTAATAAACAAAAACTAATTTGTTGAGAAGTATTTGTCTAGTAAACAACATATTCACCAAGGGAATATATTGTTTGGGACATTGTAGGTGCTAGAGCTACAGTACTGTATTCTTGTGTTGTTGTCAGGGTTTATAAGGAAAATGATTTAGTACAGGACACATAATTTATAGGATTATTTTATAATATTCACCCAAAGATCTGTCCACACACTAGAGACCCAAAGAATCCAGCTGAGGACTTGGATCTCCCAGCAGTGTTCTGCATGAATCCAGCTGAAGACCTAGAGCCCATGGCAATGTCCTCCATGAGTCCAACTGGAGGCCTAGCACCCACAAGAATGTCTCTTGCAAGTCTGTATCAAGGATCTGCACTGAGAAGGCCCAAAGGTCAGCGGTGGAAGCCAGAAAGTCTGTGCCAACAGATTGAAGGATCTGTGCCAGCAGGCTGAGGAATCTGCACTGGACCCAACAGCAACACTCAAGGTAAGGACCAGAGCTACCCTGAAAAGGACCACAGCCATCCTGAGCAACAGTGAGGATCCATGCTCCTCTGATGATAAGAACGGCTGAAGTCATATCAAGAAAACCAATGCAATAGGCTTCTCCAGGAGAATCAGCAGCCTACCATCTTTCCCTCCAGTTCTCTTTTTGTGTTTTTGGCAACAATCCTCAGGTGGGCCTTCCACACCCAACAGCACACTGATTCAGTTCAGCTGGGTATTACAAATTGACCATTAGTTAAGCTACCACAATCCACCCCACTCCTGGTACCAAAATTGTATCAGCATGTTTTACTAGAGAAACAGATACAACACAAGATATACAAATGTATAAGGAATTACAAGATTGGCTTACAAAGGTCAGCCACAGAGTTGGATGAGTAAGTGTGCAGAGCGTGTCTGCACACTGGAGGCCGAAGGTTTCAGTCCAAGGTCTAGAGCTTACTGCAGTGTTCTGTGCAAGTCTGTGTCAGGAGACCCCTGGGTCTATGCCGGGAGATGGAAGGATCCAAGGCAGAAGCTGAAGAGTGTGCTGGAAGCCAGAAGGTGTTGTCAAAGTTGAAGGCAAAGACTGGAGCTCTTCCGAAGAACAGAAGCCAGTCCATCCTTCCTCATTTCCCTTTTATACTGTCCAGGCAACAAACTGCCCTAGGGTGAGTCCTCTACACCCTAGGCTGCAGACAGCTACCTTAGGGCAGATCCCCTACACACTAGGGTGTGGAATTGCTGATCCAGGTTAGTTAAGCTTCTAAACTTCTCAAGTTGACACAGTCAATGAACCATTACATCTTGATACCTAGGATGGACATAGTGTTGTATGTTTTGAAGTGGAGTTGAGGATAGAGGTTGGCAAGGGCATGGTGCCAGCTTTGTTTCATCCTTGTGAAGTCTTCAGGGACAAATTCTAACCAGAGTGACTCAGGGAACCACTCAGGTAGCCTGCAGTTCCCTGGTGGGCTTGTGTGGTCTCTGGAGCAATGACTTGCTTCACACGCCTGCTCAGCTTCTAAGCCTTGACTGCCCAGGACCTTATGTTTTCTCCCTTTCCTATTTCTTCTGCTTCTTACTTTTTAAGGCTTCATTCTCTCTCCTAAACTAGCAGAAAGTATTGAGCATGCATGATTCAGAATGACTCTGGAGATTCTCCTTATTCTCAGACTTTACAGAGATCCTGGACTCTCGGACCTCTCCTTCATGGAGAGTGGAGCTCGTGGCTGGCTCGGCCCCTTACTGCATCCATTTGCATATCTTTTGCACGTGCTTGTCATTCATAAGTGAAGGCTGGCTTGTAGGCATTCTGGTTCATCTGCAAGTCCTGACACCTCACACCCTTGGGACTGAACATGTCACCATGTGCATATTCTAGAGCTACATCGTGTTCTCGTGGGGGCAGTCACAGTGCACCCCAAGCTACAGGTGAGAAGTCTGATGATACTCTCCTTCTGTCCTCCCTGTCAGCAATAGTATAATTTGTCCTTAGCGATATATAGTCTTCCATAGGAAAGAATCCCTTTAATGTTTGAGTATGGATATCTAACCTGAAAAGCGTCATAGGGTGAAACTATTGTTTGAATAGCCTTTTTTCTGGTTAGCAATGGTAATTGGCAACTTCACCCCAGCCTGAGATATTGTACTTTCTGTTTCAGCTCCCTTACTTGTGAAAGGGCTGATGTTAGTGTGTGGCTTGTGGGCATGGTGCATGGATGCAGTGAGTTAATAACATGTGCTATGTTTGGTGTGGTGCTGGCAATCTGTAATTACTCAATAAATGATAGCTGCTATTATTCTTATCATTAATATTATGACATTCTCAAGGGACAAGTTTTAATTGTAAGTATCCCTAATATATTCCTTTATATACTTGGAATATTGCAGGTTAACTCTAAAAGCCTTTAGTTTCAAAAGGGTGTTAGAGTTATGGAATAGTTATGATCATGGTCGAGGATCTCCATGGGCCCTACACTTAGTTTCTCCCATTGCTAGTTAGTATCTTACGTTACTGTGGTATCTCTGTCTACAAATCCGTGCTGCTCACTGCTCTACTGATGTCCAAGCCCTATTCAGACTTCCTTAGCCTGTCCTCATCCTTCTCCCCATCCCAGAGCCACATGCTGCAAGACACACACCAGCCTCCTTGGGCTCCTCCTGCCTATGACGGTCTTTCATGTTTTCCTTGGTTTTGATGAGTTTTGAGGCATGCGGCTTAGGTATTTTGTAGGATGTCCTTTATTTGGGAAGTGGCTTGATGTTTTTCTTAAGACCAGACTGGAATTTCACGTTTTTGAGATGGAGAACACAGAAGAAAAGAGCCATTGTCCTCACATTAATGTGACTTGTTCTTGATATTATGTTATCTGACTGACTCAGTACTCACTATGTTTCTTCATGAGAACATTGCCTTCTGTTAGAAATGAGCACAGACTGTAATAAACCTTTAAGGCATGTGGGAGGGTTTAAGAGTTGCTTGTCAAACCTAGGAACGCCAAAGGCTTCACTCATGAGGCTGGGAAAGCTCCACCTCACTTGGAACTGTTCCCTGAATCCTGTCTGAACCAGCCTTGTGGTGCAAAGGTAGAAAGTGGACCAGTGCCCTCCCCTCTCCACTACGATTTCACCCCATCTGCCCACATCGGCCAGGAAGCTGGACAGAGAGGAAGTTGGTGGTGGACATCAGAGCAGAAAATACTGTTCAGGAGGTGTAAGTGACAGGAAGGAGGTGGGGATGCGCGGGCTGTCGGTGAAGAACAAAGGAATGAGGCCTGAGTCTTCTGATGAACCAGAGGCGCCAGGAGTAGTAGGATTGGGCACAGGGTTTTGCTTCCGACTTGAGTGAGGCACAAGAAGAAGCTGCAGTCCGAATGTGCAGAGAATATTCCAGGCAGCAGGAACAGAAACACAGAGGCCGAGAGGGTGCTGAGGTGCTCCACGGATGCATTAAATGCATTCTAACTTGCCAGTGATTTCTAGGTGTTCTTAGGAACTTGCTCTGGCAGTGGATCCTGCAGAAACTTCAGGGGTTTGAAGCCTGTGCAGTCATGGATGTGTTCCTCATCCAGGGCGCTGTCATACACTCTTGATTGTGAGCAGGTTAGACCCAGCTTTTTCTTTCTTGAAATTTACCCAAATGAGTCTTCGGAAATACTGTGAGAAAATACCGAAAGGATTTGATTTTGTTGTCTGCTCCTGGAAATTCTCTAACTCCCCAGGGGCATATGGGAAGCTTTTTCCCTAAATTATGCTGCACTCCAAAACTTTTCATTAAGTTTCAGCAGTGGGTTAAATCTTGCCATCAGCGTGTCCAGGGAAGCTTTGCTTAATTTTTTTAAAATTTGTAACAGGTGTTAGAACTTGACATTTGATTTGACTTACCTGTATTTTTGGAGACTGTAAATTAAGAAAGCATCTTAATTTAATTTAATTAAGAAACATGCACAAACTGTTATGTGGAGACACTTTCAAATATATGGGTAGACTTTTTTTTTTTTAAACTTCCAATAAAAGTCTCCTTTTTACTTTAGGTTTGAAAAAGTTCGATAGTTTTCTGATGGTTCTCAGCCAGCTGATTTCAGTCCAAGAGGCTAACAGGAATATTATAAGAAACCTGTTCTTGTAAAATTTTCAGTCTGTCTGAAACACGTCTGAGCAGGAAGTGTTAGTGAGAATCCTGCTCTCTGAATCTCCCTCCTGGTCCCTTATTTCTGGAAGCTTCTTCCACACCCAGATGAATATCTGAAATGTTAGTGAGTTTCCTATTCTGTACTAAGAATATTAATGGAAAATAGGCAAGTAGATCCAACTTCTCAACACAGCTGAGTTCCATGGCAATTTTAACCGGCTTCTGATGATAGTGTGCTGAGGAATTCAACATGGCTCTGTCATTCCCTGGAGCTAAACTTTGATGCTTAAAAATTAGGGCTACTCTGTTATTTCGTGACCTGGTCACCTTGCGGACCCTTTCTGTCGACACTCACTCTGTGAGGGCAGGAACCCATCTGTCTTGTTCTCCATTCTGTCTCCGGGTCCAGAAAAATACCTGTCACATGGAGTGCATGCAGTGAAAATCTATTAAATAATGTGAGTGACTCGCACCTGACAACTACTGGGTGGCATCCAATTTAGGGAACTCAGAATCCACAGCAGGTTCTAGCAACATCTTGGCCAGAATTTCACTCACTTTTTGCCCTAGGAATAACTCAAATGAATTACTCATAATAACACTTAAAATACAAGAGGCAGATTCTTCCATAAAAATTCTATTTTCCAGATCAATATGCTTAATATAAGAAAATCACATTGTTTGTTTGGAATTTGATGATTATTTTAATACTGATTCTGTGCCCACAAGAATTACACTGTTAAGAATAATATTGGTAATCATCATAATCTTTAGTCCTTATAATCCAAAATCTTGTATATAATCCAAAATCATTAAGTATTAAGTAGCATAAGTGCTATGTATCAATGTAGGAGAATCCAAACAAGTAGGTCAAATTTTGAGACATTTAATAATAATAGTACTTACTGAGCACTATGTGTATACTACCTACTCAGCTAAATTTGTACATTATATAATTAAGTTCTCCTAACAGGCCTATGACCTAGATACTATTGGTTGCCATATTTACACGATGAAGTTAAGGTTTAAGAAAGTTGAAGATATTGTCCACAGTCAAATTAATAGAAATAATAGAAGTAGACTTTGAATTGTTTTGGAGGGCAGGAGGTAGGGGGTTAGGCATTGCAGTTTATACTTTTCCTGTGACAATTTAACTTTATTGTTTGTCCTTCGAGTTCCCACTCCATCTGAGAGTTCAGGACATATACAGGAAAGAACACCTGTGACGCACTACGCGAATGTCAGAATGACCGCAGTACAGATCGTAGAACCTACAGGAGAATCTCCCACTCGCAATAGCAGGTTGTTTACACTGTGAGTGTTTCTTGCAGAAAGTGAGTTAGATCTGTATGAACAACTGTAAAAAAGTGTATTTTTTATGCAGATGAGTTAGATTGCAACTAATTGTGTTCAAAAGGTAAGCCTTCACTTTAAAAATTTATGATACAGGCTTCTGGCTAGCTAACAGTAACAACAGCGAGAGTAGCACCACCTTCTCTGTGAATAAAATGTAAGTCTAGGAAAATGTAATTTGATTTCACTTGCAAATCAGTGGCCCTGGATGTGATGAATTCCACTTAATATAAACAAAAAGGGACCAGAAGATTCTTCATGGGGAAGCTCTGGAGAAGCAGAACTCCACACAGCTGCGCTGTGGAAATCCTGATGGCTCTGCCTTGAGCTCTTTGTAGATTGTTTAGGAAACAAAGAGCACCAGACCTTCCTGTCTTCACCTGTCACCCTTGATCTCACCACACACACACACACACACACACACACTGCTGCTCTTTTCCAAAGCAAAAAAAGAGAAGAGCCCTGCACTGTGGGTGTGATCTTCATACCCATGGACAGAAGGTTCAGAATGTTCACCTACTCCACCCACTGGATGGGGTCATGTCTCTTCCAGATGGCATCAAGATGGGTCTTTGCCAGTAGGACTCCAGGTGTTAATTTCCGTTTTCATCACTGTTGAAGAGGACATTCCACTTCTCCAGTTTATTACTGCACATCTCTTTCATGTATGCTTAAGAATTCAAATTTTATATTTTTCCCACAGAGGAGAGCTATGTGAGTTTTTAAGAAGGAAACCCATCGATTCCCAAGGATCCCTGTTTTTTACTTCCTCCTTTCTAAAAAAGCCTGTTAAAATGACTTAACTGAAGAGAAGGTTGGAGAAAAGGCAAGGTAGAATTTTTTTTCATGTGCAATGATAAGACCCAGGCATGAGCGGTAGGGAGGTGGACGTCCAGTGAAGTGTGTGCTGCCAGGCTTCAGAAGCAGAGTCCAGCGGGCAGGGGACAGGGTGGCAGTAACACACGACATGTCAGAT
>RJWT010026086.1:0-15939 GCA_004365215.1 Cuniculus paca | reverse complement strand
TCAAAAAACTAGGATTAGAGGTTCCTTTAGACCCAGCTATTCTCCTTCTGGATATTTTCCCAGAAGAATTGAAATCCTACCACACTGATGTATGTGCACCAATGTTTACAGCTGCACAATTTGTAATAGATTTTGAAAACAACCAAAATGCCCATTAAATGAGGAATGGATAAAAAGATTTGGTATTTTTGTACAATGGAATACTACTCAACCACAAAAAGCAATAAACTTGAGGCATTTATAGGTAAATGGATGCAACTAGAACCAACACTAATAATGAAACAAATTAAGTTTGCATGTGTAAACATCATATTGTCTTCCCAGTGTAAGAAAATCAAAGAGTAAATAAGATCCAAAAGTTACAATGGATATAGTAAAAGAGAAAGAAACTGCTCAAAGGAACATTATATTGTTCGATCAATTTTGCATGCCTGTATCTGATAATCTGAGCAACTATTTTGAAAATAACAATATGCAATATAACAACCACTGTCAAATTCCTATCATCTTGGTTTGAAATCCTATATCGCTATTGTTTTGTTGTTGCTGTTTTGCTTTTGTTGTTTTTTGTTTGTTTGTTTGCTTCTCAATTTTTTTCCTTTAAAATAAAATTTTAAAAAAAGGAATTACATTTTTCTGTTGAAATTATCAGAATAATTGCAACTTAGTCATGCACACACACCAGAAGAGAATTTATTTGAATAACAGTCTTTCAAGCCACTCAGAAGCACAATACTATAAATAAAAAAAAAAGCTACCAAAAGAATGTTACAATGTTTCCATAACAAAACTTTTTAAAATCAAAAATGTTTCATCAGAGTCTGTCTGGGTGCATTGAATAGCACCAGAACAATATTTTTAAATGACGTTAACTTTTTGTTCTTGGGCCTGTGTATTTTAAAGAAGAACAATTTGGAAACTACTATTAAAGTAGTACGGCACAACATAAGAAATTGAGAAGCAGAGTATAATGCTGAGGTAGAAATAAAAGCCATCCTCTGTCTTTAACTTGTTTTCATCTTTGTCATTACAAAACGTGTACTCACAATGCTATGGCAATGGGAGGAAATTAGACTTCACTGTGTTGGTGCCACATGCTGCCACCCTTGCCAGGAAAGGAAAAGGAATCCGACAAACCTCAGGACAACTACGATTCATTTCCATATCCTTCCTGACAATGTGCTACCCCTTGCTACAGACATAAGCCTCCTGTCACACTATACTCTCAGTCAAATGCAATGGGACCAGCAGCATGCAATTTAGAAAGTTTGCAAAAGTGATTTTTTTTTATTGATTGGTGCTTGAAGCTATATCATTTTGATTGACCTAAAAGCTTGCATTGTAAAGTCAGGTAAGTAAGAGAAGTAGGATGCTCAAGGTAGTAAAAACACGTTGAATTTTTTTTTTTGGCATTTATTGAGTTAATTGTTTTTCTTTTTCCTTAACATACACTGAGTAGTTATATAATATAAAAAGCTCCTTTTCATATCCCTCAGTGTGTACTGGGATTCCGCATATAGAATGCCCCCTCCCCTCCAAAAAAAATTCAGTTGGTGCCAAAATCTACATTTTCATTTGGCGAACTAGTTAAATCTATTCATAATCTGGTGCCTGAATCAAATTTCAGAGCCGACTAGACTGCCTTGGCTCCTGGTTTTTGTTTCTCGACCTGTCTCGGACTGAATTTAGCTATGATGTTACATCTTTAGCTGTAGAATTTCTAATAAGAGTGGCCTGTTTTCCTTTGCCACTGAGGGGTTCATACACAAGACTCAGCATTTCCAAGCAGGAGCCCTTTGGAGCCACCACGGAGCATTCTCTGGAAAGAGCTCCTTGTTTCTTTTAACTTTTTTCTTCCTTTCTCTAAACGTTCTCTTTAATGGCTCTTAACACTACATAAAACTCATGTACTCTGCAGCGAGCAAATTGTGCAGAATGTTGTCAAGAATCAGGAGAGAAAGCATGGAGATCTAAAGATTTCATTCTAAAGATGTGAAAGATTTCTCCATGTGTAGATGGCAAGAATGTGTAAAGACAGAGCAGGAAGATACTGTGGGGTCCTGTTATCTAGAAGGATTGTGGCTTTTTTCTTTAGGAATA
This sequence comes from Cuniculus paca, assembly GCA_004365215.1. NCBI lineage: Eukaryota > Metazoa > Chordata > Mammalia > Rodentia > Cuniculidae > Cuniculus > Cuniculus paca. Next base: position 13,839 of record RJWT010026086.1, on the reverse strand, counting down.
TTTAGGTATTCAGAAATATTCACAAGAAAGATTGTTGTTGAGGCCCTACTGATAGATGATAAGTGCTCCAGCACAATATGAAAACATTGTTAATACGTTTATTGTGAAAAAAATCTAAGCAAACATGTTAGCTTAAAAAATGAAGTTACATGACCTTTGTAAAATCTCTAGTGATTTAACTTTGACTATGTGTATGCACGTTGTTTTCTAATGTTTTCTGGTTGCTTTGCATTGAGAGAAATTAGGAAGAGGAAAAAATCCACAAGATCAAAGTTGCTGAGGAAAGATTCAATTTCCTGCATTGACTACCTGGTATAATTATTTAACCGCTTCTGGTCCAATTTCTTCTACAGTCTATAGAGATAATAAGAACTTGTCCATAGGGTGTTCATGAAGATTTGGCTACTATATATTCTTACAATTGTATGTGGCACCTAGTCAATAACTGCAATTCTTTTTATGAACTCTATAGGATAACAGTATCCAATTATTTCTCATGCTGAAGGTTTTAGAGAGTTTTTGAATAAATTTGGTAAAGACTTTTCTTTTCAAATGGATAAATATTTTAAAAATACAAGCTATCTATTGGTATTTTTATTTCCAACTGCTTTGAAATTTGCCTGGTAATTACAGTTAGAAGGAGAGAAAGAAGAAAGCAAGAAAGCAAGCAAGCAGGAAAGCAAGCAAGCAAGAAAGGAGAAAAGAAAAAGAAAGAGAAAGAAAGAAAGAAAGAAAGAAAGAAAGAAAGAAAGAAAGAAAGAAAGAAAGAAAGATTGATTGATTAAAGATGAAAGAAGGAGGGAAAGGAAGGAACCAGAAAGAAAGATAAGGCAGGAAGGCAAGGAGGAGGCAGGCAGGCAGGCAGGAAGGAAGCAAGAGTTTGGGCGTGTATATTAGTGGTAGAGCACTTGTCTAGCTTTCAAGATCTCCTGAGTTCACCCACAGCACTGCAAAAGAAAAGAAATAATAAGGAAAAGGAATTATATATAATAGCAGAAATGGCATAAATATAATGGCATAAATCTTTAAGATTTAACCTCTTAGTTAAATCATAATGATAACAGAGGAGTCCTCAGTGTGACATTTAATGTGATTTTAGTATTAGTATGTGTGATAGCTGATTTTATTTGTCAAAATTACTGATATGGGGTATCCAAATTAAAGTGTTTCTAGGTGTGTTTATGAGAGTGTGGAGATCAGCTTTAGCATTTGAATTAGTAAGGTACATCACCTTCCCTAATGTGGGTGGGTAGGAGGGAGGAATACATCCCTTTAATTGCTATACTTTTTCTAAGTCACTGCTTGGGCTGAGACATCTTATTTCATCTTCTCCTGCCTACTAAATGGATTACACCATCAGGTGCTGATTTTGAACTGGGATTGAATTATATTATCCAACTTCTTGGGTCTCCAATTTGCAAATGGGAAAGTTCCTGCCTCCATAATCATATGATTGAATTCTTCATAATAAATCTGTCATTATATATTCCATATAAACATATATTTATATAAATTTATAAATGCATATATATATTTGTGTGTCTGTGTGTATAAATTACATGTGTCACATTGTGTTTTTCTTTGAATAATCTTGATTACAACACTACACATTTTAAAAATGTTTTTAAGTGTTTTTATGGCAAATTTTTGATCTTCTTAAGCATGATAGTTGGTGTGACAATTTTCAGCTCTACTCCCATATCTTCTATGTTTGATACCTCATACTATTTAAAGTTGGAAAAAGGAACAATTTTCCTCTGATAACCACAAACATACACTAGAGAACCTACCAAGAAATAGCATTGACATGTGAATAAAATTGTTTTTCTTCCAATTTCTCTACAGATATCAGAGAAAATGCATTAGTGTTACCAAATATAGAAATAGTAAATATTTTCTGTCATCTTCAGCAAAAACAGGAGTCCACTGAAGAATGATGGGGGTGGAAGCACTAACAGAAAATGTGAACAGACATTAGAGAAAGTGTGAGTCTCCACTGAGATTAGATTTTCTTCTGTTTTGAGAATTTCTTCATAATATATGCTTTAATTTTTCTTGTTTGTCATTTATTATTTTAAAAGAAACCAATCACTTATGGTGCATTTTTATTCCCCCCACCCTTTTTTTCCTATTTGGAGTACTGAGGATTGAACCTTCAAAGTGAACTACATCCTGAGGTATCTTTTCGATGTTTTATTTTTACTAAATTGTTAAGTTTGCCAGTTCGCACTAGAATTTATGATCCTCCTGACTCAGCTTCTCAGAGTGCTGAGATTACAGGTATGTGTTTCCATACCAGGCTAATTATTCTTTCCTGGTTTTGTGATTAAACATTTCTAAGCTCCTCATGCCATTCCATACATGTATTCTTCTGTTACATTTTTTTTTCCTTTGCAAGTGAAACTACACTGGTGAATCCCTTAAGCCAAAGTCTAAGGGATATATTAGTAAAAGGTCAAAAACGATTCTTTCCGCCAATAGAATTTAAGCCAATTCTTTATTAAGTAGGAATCCTTCCTGCCCTTTCTATTCTAAACCACATTTTTGCTTTCATTTTCTTCCTATCACCCTAATCAGAAATCTTCTAGAGTTTGTTTCTGATTTATTCTCATGACTCAATTAGAAATGCTTGTTTCTTTTTTTATATGAAACAGGAGAAGATCTTTGTCATTCTTGATCATAATTATTTTTTCTATGCCCATTGTCCAGAAAATTGCATATTGTAGATGCTCCATACATATTTATTAAATGGATTTACTAAATAGGTTACATGAAAAATAATCAACAACTCATTAATTAACTCAGGCTTAATAATTGCTAGGAAATATTATTCAGGCTAGTAGTATCTTTGAAACATCACAAAATGACCATTATTTACGGTAGATATCTCAATTGGACAGAAAGGATTTTAAGATGAAAGCCAAATAAGCAAACAATAAAAACACATTAAGAAAGAATAATAAACCAACTCTATCTTTCATAACCAAATGTTGAGATCTCTTCCAAAATTCTCTCTCTCTCTCTTTTTTTTTTTAACAAAAAGGATTTCAGAAATACTAGCGTAACTATAAAGATGACTCAAATGGCTTGGGGAGGATATCCAATGCTTCCATTTTTCCATTTATGACTTACAAACAGGGACACTGGAGAAATTATCTACATCTAACAAAGCACTGTTCTATTGTTTTTCTTAAATCTACTTATCCAGAGTTCTGCTTTTATCTAGGTTTTAAGAAAATTCAGTAGAACTAGTACAATAGGAGGCAATGAAAGGTAGAATATTCACTTATATCTGGATTTGTTTTTAAACTAAATCTTCAATTCCTTTCTTGGTAAATATAATGGAGACTCAAGGGATTACCATGGCTTTCATGGTCCAAGGTCAACATCACCCTTTGGTGAAGTATTACTTAATTTCCTTGACTCATTTCTTTATTCGCCTAGCACTCTACTCCTATCTCCTATTGGTCATTCATTATTCAAGTGATAATATAACTATTTTTGTAGAATATCACAGTCTAAGTTCTAGGAAGGCAGGGTTGTTCACATGCATGTTCTAACAAAGATACTTAGCACAGCACCAAATAAATCTGTTTTGTGAAAATGCAGCTGGGGAAATCATGTGCAAAATAGGATTTACATACACTGAAATGACTTGAGAGAGTATTGGTTGCACCAGGCATAGCTTTCTGCCTCTGTCACTAGGAAAATCCCTGTACTTCACAGAAAGAGGCAAACACATTGTGTTTTGACATGGTCCCCCATGCCCACATAAGCCTCGTTTAAATTTTAAGGTCTATGTGTCTGTGGGTGGCCCTTGTCACATTTTTACCCACCACCCAGTGATTCTGTGCCATGACCAATGTGGTTGCAGTGGTCCCAGGAGCAGGCTGGCTTGGCTCTCGAGCCTTTTTCTCCAAGGGAGCTGCTTACTTTTCTATCAAGAGTCAGAGATCTGAATGCAGTCCTGGAAACATGTGTTTACAGAATTTAAACATAAATTCTCCAGGTTGTTAGTGTTGGTCCCAAAGACTCCAGGATTTCTCAGGCAATTCTGTCCACCTGGAGATGTCTACTACATTACCCCACAAGCAAAGCTGTTTTGGCTTTTTGTCCTCATGTTAGAAGACAAGAAAGGCCCCAGATCCAAACCCAATTTTTACTAATTTAGGCACATTTAACCTGGAGAGAAAGCCAAGAGGCTGGGTTGGTTGAGGTCATTGATTCTGCCAAGTTTGGGTGGGTTTGTACAAGCTCGAGGTTCAGTGCCAGCCCTGATCATTACAAACTGGCACAGAAAATTAAGCTACCACACCTTTAATGAACTTAATTCCCTTATTTTGACAAAGTTCCCATTTCCAGTGATTCACACTTTAGATTTTAGACACTTCTCCTATAGGCCTTTGCCAAAGGCTCTTATTGGCAGTCAAGCACTAGATTAGTTACGAATAAGTACAAGAAACACCAAAATCATCTTTGTGTTCTGTGAGCCAGAGTTGGACCTCAAATATTCAGGGTCAAAAACCATTTAGGTAACCTTTGCATACTTGCTCCGTGTTATTCTGACTCTTCATGTTTTCATTGCAGTTTGCATGATTTAAGAATGAAGCCCCTGGCCAGGGACTGTGAAGAGTATCAGATCTGAGCAGATACAAGCACACTAAACATGGACTAACCACTGAATACCGTCATTAGGAGTGTGCACTGAAGGAAAAAGAAACAGAAGCCAAAACTCAGTATATTTATTCCCAATTTTTCTTATACAACTGAAAAAAAAAATTGGAGATTGGTGCTCGAAAGTTAGTAGAAGTAGTGGATATCATTGCATTATTTCATTGAGTTTTATCCAGCGAGATACTATTGGGCATTAAAGTTTGGATCCAAAGAGCCATGTACCGTGCTGTACTGAAAATTTGGTCACCAGCTGGTGGCGCTATTGGACGCTAGTGAAAGCTGCGGGAGGTGGAGCCTAGGGAAAGAGTTGTGTGCCCCGAAGGAACCTTCTTTTTTTTTCTTTTCTGCTACTGGTGAGCAGTTGTACTCTACCCTGTGCTTCCTCCATGACGTTCTGCCTTGCCGTGGTCGCCAAAGCAACAGGGCCAAACTCAATGAGTAATATATTTTCTGCGTACCTACGAGCAGAGCATTAAGTGTTTTAAAAGTATTAAATTAAAAGTTTTAAATTAATTATTAAAAATTTTAAATTAATCTTTAACACCTTTCAATATCAAACAAATATTAACTGCTAAAAATGGGACTGAGATTGACATTTATCATATTCCATATCCTAAGCCATTAAATGTTACTCTTGGTCAGCAGATTTTAATGTGAAAGGCCGCAGCAAGTCGTTTAAACTTTGTAGCTCTGGTAGTCCGTGGCATATATACAATTTGTTGTATCACGTGGAAGCAGCAATAAACAATACGTAAATAAATCACCATGGCCGTTCCAATACACTTTCTTTATATATACAGATAGTAAGCCGGATTTGATCTCTGACTTATAGTTTGCTGACCTTTATTCTATTTCGTATTATAAATTAGATTTTTTTAAAAAACTTTTTTAAACAAGTGAAAGAAAACTTTTCATTCTTTCAACAATTTCTAGACTACTGGATACTAGAATACTGCATCTTGCCAGAGTCTCTGTTTTCTTCTTTTATCCATTCAACAAATATTTATTGACTATTAATAAAGAATATATGTTAATCCTCAAAATTTTCCCTTCTCTCTCATTTTGTGATCTTTCTTAATCAATTATTTCATTCATCCTTTTTTTTTCAAGGGTGTCACAGAATTTCTATTTGCCTGAATACTCCAAAATTTTCAGTTTACGAAACTACCTTTTTATTCTTCTTTCTAGACAAATTCATTTGGAGGTCAGGACATTAAATGACCTTGTTTTAATATAAAGCACATTGTCTCCTAGATTTCTGCTTGAGTTGTATATAATCAGCAGGTTGGGAATCTAGAGTAGATTTTCTACAAAGCAACTTGGATGAAAATGTCAAATGTCTGAACGAAGACAGTTGTCAGAATGTTCTTTTAGAAATCCAGATTATTCACTGTTTTCATTGTATCACTTTCTAGCTGTACAATAGTAAGAGGGCATTGCCACCTGGTGGAAAAAAAATTGATGGAATTAGATGGTCACGCAGAAAAAATATGAAGTATTACATAGACTGGAGAATTATCCCCCTGGGAATATTATTTTGGTGTCTAATGGTACTAAAACTGCACACACACACACACACACACACACACACCCGTGTTCAGAATCTAAAACAATTAAATGCCAAACATTCTTAACAACTCCATTTAAATAGATATAGGCAAGCTATTTTAGAATACAATGATTTGAAATGTTGTATGTTATTTCTTGTTATTAAAACTCCCCTGGAGTCATTTTTCTCATTTATAGAATTTTCCACTCTTTCTCTATAATTTTAAATTACTTCCTCTGTGTGGACTATTTTTGTTCACATTTTCAAGAATGCTCATGTCTTCTATTTACAGCCTCTTAACTTTAACTTAATTTGTCTTTAAGCTACATTGTACGTTTTTATTCTTCATTGGTGGCCTGTTTCTGCTGCCCCTAAATTTTATCTACCTACTCTCAAGCACTCTGAGATCTCTTTCATTTCTTATCGTGTCCCTAAATTTGCTCTCAAAAGTGTAAAACATGAGTTATTTAAACTGCTATCCCCATTTCTTATGCTCCTTGACCTTTTTCCAATCTCACCTTCATCCTTGAAATTCTTCCGTGGACTCCAACTGTGTACCTCCCTAATTCTGTTATTACTGGTGTCACAGTTTCCTTTTGTCTATATTTAACTTCACTTCTTTTCTTTGCTGCAATTCTCTTCTTTGACTCTCAAAACTGAAAGTGCATCCTCAGATCTTTCCTTTCCAGAGCTCACCTTCTGGGTACGTTCATCTTGAGTTCTCGTAACTTCACATATTCTGCAGACTAAAAATGTACTTGCTCTGCTAACCCTGTGCCCAAACTGTATACTTGTGTCCCATTGCTAGGTCTATAGATGCCACAGATATCTGCAAAAACTTACTCCTGTCCAAACAAAAATGAGCAGAATTCTTACCATAATAATTTCATTTCTCTGTTTCTGCATTTAAATAAAGATGTACATTCCTATACATTTCCAGTCTTAGTGCAATTGCAAGTCTCCTGATTTATGTTCTTTCTAATATCCTATCATGTACTCTGTCTATCTATCTATCTATCTATCTATCTATCTATCTATCTGTATCATTAATCTATCTATCTATCATCTATATACCTGTATCTACTTATCTATCTATATCTTTATCATCTTTCATCTATATATATCATTTATATATCTATATCTACTTTATCTATATTTTGCTATCATCTATATGCCTATATCTATCTATCTGTCTATCTGTCTATCTATCTGTCTATTTTCAATACTGGAAATTGCACCCAGGGCCTTTGCAGTGAGCATATCCTCAGCTCTTTTCATTTTGAGGCAAGGTATGAGTAAGTCACTAAGTTATCCAGGCTTGGCTGAAACTTAGTCCTTCTGCCTTGGCTTCACAGAGTGCTGTAATTACAGGTGTGGGCTACCATGATTGACTTGTCTCTGGCATGGACTCATGAAGTTCATGAGTGGGAAAACCTGCCTCTTTTGTTTAGAGTTCTGTTGGAGCACCCAACTAAAGCTTACTATATTATGCATTTATATAAATATGTGTTGATGAATGAATACATATTCTTAAACCTGCCTCTTTCCCATTGCAACTGTCAGCCTGTGTATCACAATCCTTTTTCCTGCTTCACTGCAGGACACAGGAGCAATTTTTTAAGGTTATAGTCCTCTAATATGACTATAGAACAAAACCATGTTGAAGGCTTGTCGAGTGACAAGTACTTATTTCTCAGTTTTAGATATTATGATGCATGAATACTAAGCCTGTGAGAGCTAAGCAAGAGTAATTCTTGACTCAAAGTTTAAGATTTTCTTTCTCTTCTATTTTATTCTTGTTAACTCTCTCCAAACTATAACATTCTTCTACTTACAGAATTAATACTTAGCCTTTCCCCTACTTTGGCTGTCATCCCAATTATCTAAAATTTTCAAATTAGATAACATTTAGTGTCAGAATTAAAACATCTGTTTTCCAATGTCCAGATTTATTTCCTAGGTTCTTAATCTATTAAGCCACATCTATGGAACGTGGACCCTGTGGGGAATCACATGAGATCTTTTCTTGTGAAGCTGACTAGGGAATGAAAACATTATGTTTTACAATTAGATTGATGCTAAAGTATTTTGCCTTTATGTTTTTCACAAAATAGTCAATAACCACATGCTAAGAAGTTATAATTTCAGTGAAATGTTTTGCTTTTCTTCTAGAAATCACTGATACACTGATACAAAGTATTGCCTTTATGCTGTATTTAAAACATCAATTAGTTCTTCATAGGAAATTACATACAGTCCAAAATCTGTGTATGAAATTTTTATTTTTTCCTTTGGAAAAATTAATGTACAATCCAAAGGTAAGAGAAAGAAAGCTGAAGAAAGCTCATTTAAGTTTGTCTTCATATAAAACAAATTTCTTACTCAACAAGAAATGGATTATTTAGTTAGTAAAGAAAGGCTCTTCCTTATGTGAAGTAAGTACCTTATATAGAGAACATGGAAGTTACCAACTAACTTCTTAGATAAGTAAGTAGTAAACTCAAGGAGACCACCTGAGTTTCTTCATTAATATATTCTCTAAATTGGTAATATATCAGAAGTGTGATAAATATTAGTCAAGAGACTCAGTCTTCCATCATGGAATCTTGGTTCTATGAAAATATCATGATGTCTAGCTTTCTATAGTGCTTCTTCTTTGTGGCTGTCTCCTATTGTTATCTTAACCACATGATTACTTTGCCAGTTACATGATTTTCTTTATTTTTTTTATAGTTACCAACAGGAAACTAGCTATGCATTCTTATCAGAAGTGACACTTTACTTTTATTGTTAATCTTGTAGTAAGTTCATGTAGCCATGTGACGATACTGTCAACAGTGGAATCTGTTTGAAGAAGCTAGAGGCTGTGGCTGGCATAAATCGGTGTTCAAATATTGATTGAATGGATGCAAAAATGAATAAAACGGAAACAGGTATGGTAGTGTGTAACTTCTACATGTCTTTTAAATAATGTCTTTTTAACCCTTTATCTACCTTTGAATGAAGAGCATCACAGAACTCTAAGGCAGAGGTTGGCAAACTGTTTTCAGCGAAAGATCAGATAGAAAGTATTTTAAAGCTCACAAAGTCACTGCTGGTATTGCAGCCCTAGACAACAAACAAGTAACTGGGCATTGTTGTGTTTCCTTAAAACCTTATTTACAAAAACAGCAGGCTAGATTTCAGCTTTGGGTAGCAGTTTGCAGACACCTTCTCTAGGTGATGGTGCAACCACAGGACGGAGCATAACAGGACAGAGCGCAAGTGGGACATGTGAGGGACTTCATGCACCTGCACTCTTTCACCATCCTGAACTGCTCCACTCCAGACAGCAACATGGAAGACAAACAATGAGTATTCTTCATTAAAGCCATTGCATTTTGAGGATTCTTTGCTACAGAAAAGCTAATTAGCGTATACATACGGGTGACATTAAAATGAAGTGCTGGCTGCATTTATTATTGTTTATTGCTTTGCCATTATTTTCAGTACTATTATTTCAAATCTATAATAATCCAGAGATAAACTGCATATGATGAAAGATCAGAAGTGGTCATTGGGAGAAGAAAAAACTCCAGTTATGCAGCTTGGTAAAATCATTGACTTTAATTGTCCATAGCATACCAGTGAATGAAGAACCTTAATTTCATTTTGTCAGATGAGAAGACAAAGAATGAGATTGGTTCAATGCCTTGCCCCAAATCCATAGAAACAGGATTTGGTGTGGTTAAGATACAAATTCAATGTCATCACATGTTGGGGTAGGTCTGAGAGTGTTTTGTTCATGTACATAAAGTTATTCAGGCTTACTATAGACTAGACAGAAAATACACTCAGCAAATGTTCTTTATGATACCCAAACACTAAAACTCCATAATTATATTTTAAAACCCCTTATTTGTGGTTCCTGTCTTGGATAACAACGTGCCCAAGGATTCACAGCAAGGGATGGTGAGATGTGAGTGGTCCCTGTAGCTCTGCTGTACCCAGTGTGGTGTCGATTGACACAATTATTCAAATTAACTGAAGTTGATAAAGTTAGGCAAAAACCTCTGCCTCACTCGAATTTCATTTTCTCCATTGCGCTACACATTTAAAGTGTTCACTAGTGACATACAGTGAGTGGGTCCCACCTTGAATATTGAGGCCCTTGCCTCATTGAATAAAGTGCCTTTGGATACATTGATTTCTCCTCATCCACTGAATTCGGATATTTCAGTTTCTGCGTAAGTATAAGCTCCTAATACTTGCCCTTTAGGGTACTCCAATGGTTATTCTACAGGCAACCTCCAGAAGAAGCTGTCTATGCCTCCAGATTTTTCTATGTAGTTTTCCAAAGTCTCTCTCTATTTTTTTTTTCTATTTTGCACCACACCCTTATGGTCCAGCCACGTATGTGTCAGTTGTCATTTCTTCAGTCCTAATTCTAGCTCTGCTGGATGGAACCTGGGTTGCCAATGGCAGAAAAGGAGGAAAGAGAAGGGAAAAGAGCAAAACAACATGAGGATGTCCACTCAGAGTGTGGAGTCTGCACACCTACTGAACTTTCTATGGCCCATATAACGAACCCCTAAACTACTGTGCTAAAGAAATGTTTGCATGCATTTACTATCACCACTAGCAACCAGAACAAAATGAGGATTTCAAAAAACATCCAGTCGCCTCAGTTTTCTCATGGAACATGCTTCTCCATGCTTGTCTTTCTGTGTGTATTTTCCTGGCCTTTAGAAAATATGAAAACCTTGGGAGATCTCACACCTTCTTTTTTATATGAGCAGCAAATGCCCATACCTGATCACCCATCTATTATTTAAGAAGTATCAGTACAGGAAATCAAAAGTGTGCCTCCATATAATGCTTTTGCTAAGATTGAGCTCATTTCTATAAAAAGAACACACCTCCAGGATTCATGAAGGTGAAAGATTATGGAAAAATCAATACTTATTTCAACGAGTAGCAGAACATTGACAGCCCTAATTGAATCCAAACTCAGGAGTGAGTCTTGATTCTGTACTTGCCTGCATAGCAGTGGGAAGAATTCTAAAGTTAACTTAATTGCTCAGTTCGTGTATGAGATGCTGATGATGGACATTTCATTAAGCCATTAGGCCAACTGGATTCAATTCATAGGTCCCTACTCCTCCCATCTCATCTTCAGGAATCAGTTTTCTGAGGATAGAAAGGTGAGGATCAGCACTTTTACAGTTATGTGTCTCTGAACTTGTGAGCTGAACAGTATGTTTTGGAAAGCTAGTGTCATATCATAAAAATCTTTGCACTTTAATATACTCATAGCATGAAGAGGGACTCAGGGGACCTTATACTCTCTTTTTTATATCAAGACCTGGTCCAAGGGGTGCTTTGTGATTGTGATGTTTAATGAAATGACTATTTGCCTTCCGGCGTAAGAATTTACTTTTAGACTTTCCTTCAGAGTTCTTCATTTTAAGATAAGCTCAAATATTGACAGAAGTGGAACTGAGATTAGAGGACATATAAAATGCATTAGTGTGATACCAAAGAGAAAAGAAGAAGAAAGAAAATCTAAGGGACATTCCCACAGTGAATGAGAGTAGCAAAGCTTTTTAAATCACACAACTGAATTTCACTTGTGCATATGATGAAGTGACTCAAGTTTACAGTATTCCTACAGAATAGGAGGGATTCTTCTCTTTGACGACCCTAGGAATGAAGCACTGTGCTACTAGAATTGTCTTTTCATTCATTTTGGCCATTTTCTTTTTGGTATGTATCATAATACGATGCATAATAAAAACCAACTGTTGTGCCTCAAAGTAACAAAGGAAAAGTCTGACCAAGTACTGTAAAAGGTGAATAGGTAGAGAATCAGCAGCTGGGATGCCACTTATTAAGTCACAAAAGAAAAGCTGGAACTAGATGGAAGAGCGGGGTGGGGGGGTTATTTTGAGGATACACTTGTTATCAGAGAAGAAACTGTTTCTAAACACTTCACAATATCTAAGGCTTCTGATTTTTCTCAGTCAAGCGCTGCATGTATACCTTATTAGCTGATATTTAGTTTTACTCCAGTCTAACCAAGAGAAAATATAGCCTAATCATAATAGAAACAGGATCCAGGATTCAACTAATTATTGACAGAGGTAACTAAAGAATTATGTAGCTCCCAGTTAATATAAATTAATATGTTTAATGTATGGGAAGAACAGAGTGGAGGGGAGTTCCCATTTCCCCTTGTAAAATATTTGCTATTCAGGTCTTCACCAGTGCCACCAGTCAAATATTTACTGTCCAAGTTCAGTATCAGAGTGAGGCAAGTGGCATTATGGTCTGAACTGGTGTCAGATCTTCTCAACTTTAGCATTCATTTGCCATCATGGCTTTTTACTATCTTACCTTTTTGTGTTTATGGAAAAAAAATTGATAAATTTTCTGCAATGAACTATTAAGTTGCAACTAAATGTGTTATAAAGGCTCTTGGAACACCTATTCATGCATTTTTGAGGCTTCTGATATTCAGTGATGAAGTAATAACTGGACTATGCATTTGGAAATCATTCACTTATTCCTTGAATCACGCTGACTTTTCAAAGTTCATATACCTATTACTGACTCAGGAGACAGCAGAACAGGTAATATATCTTCAAACATTGTTCATGTTAAAATGTTTTTACCATTCTTAGTAAAAAGGTAAGATTTCCTCTAGAGCTCAGAGTACCCTTACTCCAACAAGTAAATCATGTAATTACTCTGAATGCGTTTGTGATTCAAAGGTCCCTTTGAGTCCTTCTAATGGATCAGACTAGAAAGGGCAGGGACAGGAGTAGGGATTGTGTAAAATTACCCAGGCCAACTGTCAAAGTACAGAAAGATATCTCTCTCTGGCCCTGTGCCATTATTTTCTTCCATTTCATTCTGTCTCCAATTCGATTTTCAAGTCACGTTTATTTTTTTCTATAGCTGTCCAAAATAAGCAAATCTGCTCTGTTTGTTGCAACAGGATTTACACGTCTGAAATGACTCAGCTTTCAACACTTCCTAAAGATTTGTGGCCTGAGTCAACTTCCCAATAAAACTGACCAAAACACCTAACTAGAATTCGCCTACTCCACAGAGGAGTATAAACAAAGGCTTTTGAAACAAGTATATTAGTTCTGTTACTTCTGCTAGGTAGATGGGAGCTTTTCTCCTAGACATTTCTCTTCTGTTTTAAAGTTTTCAACTGCAGCAATGTGCTAAACAAAGAAAATCCATTCTCAGGACTTTCTGGGATTTGGGTCAAATATCTCTTGGTTGTCATTCTAATCTTAATGTTTTTTAGACAAAAGAGCTTTGTCTCAAAACATGGATCAGTTATTTCCTAAATTAGGTGAATAGCTTACCTTACCTAAGACAGGAAGCTGCTTTATTAATGGCATTCAGGACAAATCCTCAACATTAAAACATTTGATATTGCATATAAATACAAAAGGGAAATAAATCTGGCTGAGAACAAGGAAAATACCCAAGTCCAATCTCTCTTAAATTTCTTAAAGTTAGACAAACTAATTTTTCATGACCTCTTGAATTTTTCATTCAAATTTTCTTTATTACTTACCTTGTTTTCATTAAAAATCTATGTTTTCAACATTTCACGT
>RJWT010026085.1:0-15932 GCA_004365215.1 Cuniculus paca | reverse complement strand
CAGCCTATCCCTTTGTCCGGTGGAATGTGCTCTTATCAGAGCCTGCTTTGCCTTCCCTCTGAGCTGGTTACCAGAGAGCAGCCCCTCCTGTTGTTGGAACTTGCTCTGTGCAGACCCTGCCTCTGCCTTCCCTCTGAGCTGGTTACCGGAGAGCAGCCGCTCCCGATGTTGGAATGCACTCTGTGCAGACCCTGCATCTGCCTTCCCTCTGAGCTCCTTACCAGCAAGCAGCATTTCCCTTTGTCCGATGGAATGCGCTGAGAGCAGAGCCTGCCTCTGCCTTCCCTCCGAGCTGGTTGCCGGGGAGCAGCCGCTCCCAATGTTGGAACGCGCTTGGTGCAGATCCTGCGTCTGCCTTCCCTCTGAGCTCCTTACCAGCAAGTACCGTTTCCCTTTGTCCGATGGAATGCGCTGAGAGCAGAGCCTGCCTCTGCTTTCCCTCCGAGCTGGTTACCGGAGAGCAGCCGCTCCCGATGTTGGAACGCACTCTGTGTAGAGACTGCGTCTGCCTTCCCTCTGAGCTCCTAACCAGCAAGCAGCGTTTCCTTTTGTCCGATGGAATGCGCTGAGAGCAGAGAATACCTCTGCCTTCCCTCCGAGCTGGTTGCTGGAGAGCAGCCGCTCCCGATGTTGGAACGCACTCGGTGCAGACCCTGCATCTTGTCTGAAGAATTTAAAATATAGGATTTTTGGCAAGAAATTCTTTCAGCTTTTTAAGCTTGAAAAATTATTTTCTCTGTCATAATTTATAAAGCAGGCACTCAGTAAATAACTGACTTTGAATTTTTTTAAGTATTTTAGCTATTTAATCCCAGTTTTTTGTTTGCATTCTTTCTGATTGGAAATCTTCAGATTTTCAAAAAATTTTATATGCAACATACTCTTTTGCTTGCCTTTAAGATTTTCTTGCTACCACTCCTTTCAACAATATAATTTCGAGATGCCTTGGTAGGCCTTTGTTTTCATAGCCTTCAGTCTTGTTGTACATGTATTCATGGATTTATTATTTTGACCAATTTAGAGAATGTTAAACATTCATTGGTCAAATATTGTGCTACTGCATCACCTTTTGGAGTACCGAATACAGATAGGCAATCAATTTGTTCAGCGTGCTTCTGCTCTTTCCTGTAGGATTTTTCTGACTATTTTGAAACTTTTTAAAAGTTCTATGCCTGCAGATGCACTGACTCTTTTTTATATATTTTAAAAAACAAAACAGAAAAAAAGATAGAAATAATACAGAATTTCCAAAACAAACAAACAAAAAAACAACAGTAAGAAATCAACACTAGTTAATACATTCCATATTGCTATCTTGGGAGGAGTTGTTCAGGTTACAAGATCTTTCTTTACCAGTGTAGAATCTGCAAATGAACATGCCCGGTGAATTTTTATTTCAGACACATCATTTTTCTAATGTAAATGTTCAGCTTTATTTCTTTTTATCTTCATTTTTCTGTTCAGATCCACGATCTTTCTAAAAATCTTCAGCACACTTATAACAGTTATTTCAAGGTAATTTTTTGTTAATTTTTCATGACTGACAGCTTGGGGTCTGTTTCTACTGCCTGCTTTCTTGGTTATGAAACACCATTTTATATTACTTTATACATCCATTTGATTCATGCTCCAGATTAATCAGTTTATTCTTATAAGCTTTATTCTTCAGCTTCACTATCACTTTAATCTATTACTCTATAGTTTCCACTAAATATCCTGGGTAATAAGTGAGTCATCTTCACTCTCCTTGGCCAGAAGATTATGTGAGAAGTCAAGAAGCTGTTCAGATTATAATCTTATAGTCATTGTTGACCTGGAATCACGAATTCCACCTTAGGTTGTCCTGAACTGGCAGTCAGCATCTGAACCCACATATGTTTCTGGAACTCCGTCTCTGCACCGCTCCCCTCTCTGACACTCTGCTGTGTGAATCCCTGCCATCCCAATCTCCCTGACCTCCCCTCTTCTCAGTGCAGCGAGCTGCCATGGACCCCTTGGTCTCCCACTCTGTACCATCACAGTAAGTTTCTCTGCGCAGAATGATATGGTGCTTATTTATTATTTCATTATTTATTATCATTCTTTCTTTCTTTCTCTCATGGAATCAGTTTGTTTTCCAATTTCTAAAGAATGTTATGCCGTACATTTTGTCACCTTTGTAATTGTTTATTATGCAAGAGCCATAACTCTAGCAGTTATTCCACCACGGTTGGGAGCACCAATCCCCAAATCTCTTTTTTTCATTTTTTACAGGAAATGTTTATGGGCATCAGCTGCATCTTCACCTAAAGCCTCTTTTGTCATAACCCTAAGAAGTCAGCGCAGGAGATTAATAGTTAAATGCACAAAATCAGTCTGTTTTTAAAAAATTGTATGAGGACTGAGCATAAGAAAACACAAGAGTGAGAGAAAAAGTCAAAGCACCCCGCCTTGGAGGTTGAGATTTGCAAATAATTACAGCAGGAGACTGAAACGATTCTCAGCTGCATTTCATTTCAAAGTGTTAGTTCTCATTATGAATGGCACTAGAAGCAAAAATTGAAGAAAACATATTAAAATATATTTAATAAGAAAAAATGGGAAGTTAGAAATAAAGTTATTTGAGGGGAAGTATCTATACCCCAAAATAAATTTATAGTCTATTCTATGCACATTTCCTTAACTGGAGTAGCCTGATAATCAACAGTTTGTATTCATTAGAATGCTGAATGAAAGTATAATGGTTTTTGGAATAATTTCATGTGATAGAAATTAAATATCAGTGGTTTGAATATATCATTTCATTCAAAGTGTTTTACTTGGTGAATTTTGAATGCATGGCCTACCGTTCTAACTCAGAGATAACGAATTAAGTAGTGCCATCTTTTTATAGTTGCACACTAAAATGAAGCATCCAGGGGCTAAATGACGTGATGCAGTATTCGTTGGAACACAAGTGCTGTGTCCTAACACAAGCACAAGCACCAGCACCAGGCTGAGAAGGGGGAGTATGGCCCTGCACTGACGCCTACAGAGTCTGCTCAGTGAAGAAAACACTTCACGATTCTTTATGATGGACACCAGCTTAAGCTTTTAGAGAAAAAATGAATAGGGCAGGTCTTTAGCCAACAGAGTCAACAAGTAAGGGTCTTTACTCTCCAAGACCCATCTCTACGTAACCTTCAGTGATTATTAACTCAGAACCAAGTCATTCTTCGTAAGATCACTTCTTCAAAACCACAGAACACAGTTTTATTCTAGACATCTTTCCAATTTCTTAAATGAGAGGCATATCATTTCCCTTGTTCATGTCTTAATATAGATACTTCCAGATCTAATCTGGAAAGAGCCTATAGTTAATCCTGAATTTTGACCACCATTTTTTGGGTAAAGCAGCATTTTTAAGGTCGCTTATTTTGTTTCCAGAGCATCTTCCTCCATCTCACTTGGTCCTTGTCAGCATGCTGTTCTTTCCCTTACCGGCTCCTGACTGAATGATACGATTGATCACTTTCATATCAAATGTGAGCGAGAACATCTACCCCTGCCCTTTTCTCTCCTCCAGAGAAGTGCCCTTTGCACTCCTAGACCCGAGATGGAACATGTCCCACCACGGACTTTGCTCAAAATTGGAGAAATATTTCCCAATTACTTTGGAAAACTTTATAATATAAATTACTTGGCTTTGAATTCAGGCAGATTTATGCGTGAAGTCTGTTTCTGAAACTTATTTGCCTTTTAACTTTGAGAAATTCAGTTAACTCCTTTGAAAAATTTCTTTACATAAAACAGGTATAGCAACAATATTGTGCACCACTGAGTGGTGGGGAAGACTAAATCATAAAGCACATATATGATTCACTGGAGGGATTTAATAAAGGATAATTTCCTTTATCCCTCCCTGTCCCTTCTTTTTGTTGGTCCTAGTTTCCTGCCTTGTTTCTCAGTGTCAAGGTCCATCAAGCTTTTGATTCCCTGACGTTTTGGTCTCAGGGTTCTTAGCGAGTGACCTGGCCTTAGCCAGTCCCGAAACTGCGCCCTCACCTTCTCGTGTCCTGGGTGTGGAGGACACCTCTGCGTGTCCCACTCGGCTTCTTCCCGGTCTCACAGTTGCGCCGCCAACTCCACCACACTTCTTCCTGCCTCTGCCCTTTCATCGTCAGGAGTTTGAGGGAAAAAATGCTAAGGACGTTTGCACTCCTGGGGATTGTTTTCTGCTTTTCTTTTGTTCTGTTTTCTGCAGAGATAAGGAAATAAGAACTCTACTAAACCTAGCGCCCAGGAGCAGTCACTGTGCTGATGGTGGTAAATTATACACATCTCAGTGCCCAGATTAGCTAGACTGTGCCTAGGCAGCATCCTACTGAGGTGACCTTGCCACAAGAAAAGTAGATCCGAGGATCTCGGGGCCACTTACAATGCAGTTTTCCAGAATCTACGCTGCCATCAGGCTCATGATGTGAACAACAGAGGCAACTACAAAATCATATTCTTCCTAGGACTCATATTTAAAAATATAGTCATCCTTAGACTTCAACTTTCATAGGATCATGTAGCAATCTACCACAAGTTATGCTAGAGAAAAGTACTCCCAGTCTACTCAAGAATTCTGGGAAGATCAACCACTCCCAGCCATGTATCTTTTCCATCCTAGAGCTGCTGCACTTGCTTCTTACCCTTCTGCTTCTTTTCCCTTCTATAGTCTGTGCTGTCCTTTCTAACAACCAAGAGTATTTTACCTACTGATGCTTTTTTCAAAGAGAAGATAATTTAATCAGCTTGTGTAATTTTCTGCCCCTTTAAAATTCATAGCCTCAGATGCCGTCTTCTAAAAACACCTTTTTTCCTCATTTAGTGCAATTTCTGAAACTGTGGGGAAACTCCATTATGCTAATAATGAAGCAGATAAGTGGTTTACTTAAATTAAATTAGCAAACACATCCAATTACTCTGCAGCCATACTGAACTTAACAAGAAAATCATTATCACACAAGAGAGATAAGGTTTGTTATTTTTTGACCTTCTTTGGAAATAAAATCTCATCTGCACCCGAAAGTTCACATTGAAAAGATTAATGGTTGACTTGTTAGAGTTTACTTCCCTGTTTTGAAAGCTGGCATAACAAAAGAGCTAGTGATTCAGCCCTTCCTTCAATGATAGAACTATAAAGTTTTAACCTTGGCTATGAGACCGATGTCTTACAATAGTTACTCTAAGGCACTGATCTGTGAAAGCCAAGCACTGACTTTTTAAAGATATTACACATCCCTTACGTTATCTTTAAATTGCTTTGGGAATAAATCATACATGCTACACATCACAAGAATTTTACAGCAGTACCATCATGTTAGTTCATTTACAGAAGTGGTAAGACTCTGTCGTATTCCAGACCCAAAGCCAGCCACTGGGGACTGAGGATGCTACAGTGAGCAAGATGTGCTTCCTTCTTCCAGCATCTCAGGTCCAGAAGGAGAGACAGATCTGTAAACAAATATAACACAAGGATCCAGAGGCCAGAAAATGGTCACACACATCCCATGACAGAAACCTGGAGCCAGAGGAGGCTATGGCACAAAATAAATAATCAGGGACATTTAAGAGTAGACCTGGAAGGGAAAGAGACGGCAATAGAAGCAACTGAAAAGAAGGGGACCAGTTCCCTAAAAGGTCCAGAATTGCCAAAATAAATACTTCAGTGGCATTTTTAGGGAATGCTGGAGAGTACTGTGAGGAAGAAAAAGGTGAAGAATTGAGGAATAAGAGGTAATCAAAGATGGTTCCATGGAGTCTGTTTTGGTGATTAAATGTGAAATTCATGGCAAAGCAATATTGACTGCATTTTAAATTCTAGAAAAAGAATACAGAGAATCTTGCAGAATATTTAACCATGTCATCAATGGCATTTATTTCCTAATTACCCAAACTGTGAATTTATAGCTATGAACTGAGTGGTATCATCACAATTTGATCTACTGAAGCAGATGTAAATAAATCACTTCTAATTCTGGGTGATGTTTCCTAACGTAATTCTTGGTTGTCACCATTAATTTCATTCAAATGATAACCCTGGGAATTGTTCCTGGGGATACAAGCATTCTCCTTTCCCTACAGCCAGACTTGCACTGACTCGGGGGAATGAATAAAAAGCAAGCTACTTAAGAAAAATGTATATTAATTCTAGCCTCTTAAGTGTTTTTACGGATTGTATTAACTTGGCAATCTTGTTACCTTATACTGTGGTTGTTAGTATTTTTTCAGTGGAGTAAATAGCTCAAAGCCTTGAGTTTCTCATAATTAAGTTTTATAGCTTCCAACTAAGTCTTGAGAATAAAATTGCTTTCACCAGTGTAATCATTGTGAAGCCAGGAATCTGTCTGAACATGCTTTCTAGCTCAGCACCTTCCTTTTCCCAGGGAACATTGCTTCACTGTCTTCTCAGTGTCCACAAAATTCTTCTCGCCTCTGCTTTCATTGCCCTTGTTCCAACTACCTACATCTACTGTGGGGAAACCTTTCAGTGGCAAGCAGAAACACTGAAATGACACCCAGGATTTGGAGCAGATTTATTTAACATCAGATGGGCACTGAAAGGGAATCAATTGTCCCGCAAAATATCAGGTCTCAAGGGTCCAGGGAGGGAGGTTTTTAATGGGGTTGCAAAGGGGAGATACAGATGCAATGTACTTGGCTGTCTTTGATTGGTTCCTACAACATACATCACAGTGACCAGTTATGTATCACAGTAACAGGAACTGTAACAGAAACTATTAGTAACAGGAACTGGAACTGAAACTATTACCTTGGCAGCTAACAGACTGGCTGGGGGGCATTTTTTGCTACAACTTTAGCCATGTTCCAGATAAGCTCTGTAGCCCTACTCATTGCCTCCATTTATTTCCCACACCACTATCAGCTCAATCTTTCACATGAAAATTTTTTTTAATTTTTTTTTTTTTGCAGAACCAGCAATTGAACTCATGACCTTGCACTTGCCATGCAGGTGCTTAGGCCACTGAGCTAAATCCCTGGCTTTCACATGAAAATTAAACCATATCATCCTCTGCACTTTCTGTTGGGGGCCATCTCAAATCGGCTTTTCCTTCATCTTCTTTCTAGTTTCCTTGTTTCTCCTTTGTGGCTTCATAATTAAACCCAAAAATTTAAAGAACTTGTTATAATTTAGTGGAGGCATGAGACTTAAAGTTACATGATCATTGTATTCAAAACCAACAAGTATAATATTAGTGTTCTCTTAATTTAATTTCTATATTTTTAAAATTTAATAGCAATGACATCATATCATAGCTGTTTGGGGTAAAAACAAATTATTGCATTTTTGTCCATGAACATACTCTGACAAATATGTAGAAGAAAAATCAAGCACTCATCATTTTTCTGTAGTGTTTTATAGCCTATGCCGTATTGACGAAACAACTAAATGATTAATTAAACATTTTACTTTGATAGAGATATTTTATCTAACTCAAATGGTGGCTTTGTTTTGAGAGCCCTTTGACTTTTGTGAAAAGCAAGATAATGTGAACTGTGAATGTAACAAGAACTTGGTATTTCTATTTTTTTACGATTAATTTCTTAACACTTTACTTATAGAAATAAGTTAATGCTAAAAGATTTAAGTGCTATTTTATCCATTCATATTTCCATTCAAAATGAATCTATCATAAGAGCTTTGAAAAGTAATGAAGATTAATGATAGGCAATTGTGGATATTTGAAGTTTTCTTTCTGCCTTCACAATCACATCACATAGATCAATCTTAATAAATGAGTATCTCTCTGTACATATCTGTTTTATCTTTGGATAACTCTATCTTGCTGGTTTTCTAGACTGTTGAAAAATCTTGATAGCTCTGAGGACTTCCCAATACAACTCTCTAGAAAATATAGGAGAGAAGTTGAGATTAATTTTTTTCTTTAGCCAAGAAGAGCTGAGCTTGATAATTAATGAGGCTGTGTTTTTCATCTGTCTAAATTTTTTAGAAATCTGTGGAAACTTTTTTATAAATAAGTGAGTTTTATTTTTTAATGTCCTATGGGCATACCCTTGTCATAGTCATATGAGATTGCTCTTTATGTATGAGGCTTCTTTCTGAGTAGAGCTTTGAAAGAGAATGTAGAAAAGACAAAAAAAATCTCACCCTCTCCATACTGTGGCTCACAGCAACCTTTTGTTTCCAACCTCGCCAGAAATAAAAACTTCTTATGGATCTTCCTGCCTGAATATTCCACATAATTTCCCAATTTGACCTACAATTGGGTCAGAACTGAGAGATAAAGATGAAAAAAGTTACAAACAGGAAACCACATTGATTCTTCTTAGTGTTCTGCCCTCCTTCCCAAGTCTTTCTGCTATACTCAGTTGTCAGAATTTTCAGGTACTGTAGTACCTTGGTATATGAACTTAATTAATTCCACAATTTCTGGAAAAGATGAACATGTTCATGTTTCTGCAGCATGCTGACCCTGGTCATGTTCATCACCTGATGCAGAGCTCACAAACAGAAAACATAATTTTGCCAAAACCCAGACCACAGGAAAAATACTACAAAGAATCAATACCTAGGATCTTATTTATTAATAAGCTTTTGCACAGCAAAATAAATCACCAACAGAGTGAAAAGACAACCCACAGACTGGGAAAAAAATTTTAACCAGTTGTTCCTCAGACAAAGGACTTATATCTAGAACACATAAAGTATTGAAAAAAATCAGATGACCCCTAAATTCAAAGACCCACACACTTCTCAGATGAAGATATACAAATGGAGTAATGGTTTATTAATTACATCAACTTGTTTATAAGCTTAACTAAGTGACTCAGAAGTTCTGCATCCTAAGGT
The DNA here is from genome assembly GCA_004365215.1 of Cuniculus paca. Taxonomy (NCBI): domain Eukaryota; kingdom Metazoa; phylum Chordata; class Mammalia; order Rodentia; family Cuniculidae; genus Cuniculus; species Cuniculus paca. The sequence continues at coordinate 7,093 of RJWT010026085.1, read as the reverse complement.
ATAGAGGGCCCACCCTAGGGTGGATAGCCTGCTTAAAATATAAGGGAGAAAAAGAGGATTACTCTCTCCCTTTTTGCTCTTGCTGCTTTGGCTGTCTTCTGCCACCATGCACTATGGCCAAGGTGCCACTCTACCTTGGAGCCTGCTGTTTACAGGTGGAAACCTCCACAAACTGTGCACTAAATAAACCTTTTTCTCTTTAACTTTGAGTTTTGGGTATTTTGTCCCAGCAATGAGAGAAAAGTAATTAAGACAAAATTTGGTACCAGATGGAGTCATCGCTGTGACTCCCTGAACATTTGGTTGAGGAGCCTTTAGGAATGGCTTGTGGGAAGTTTGGAAAGATTCAGAGATGTTGTCTGAAAGAGCAGAGCTGAAACTCCTTAGGCTGTTCTGTAGGGGAGATTCTGTTCAGAGCTCAGAAGATAAGAACACCAGTAAAGACCAGGCTTGGGGGGTTCCTGCTGGGAAGGACTGCACTGGCTGTTGAACTCCATACAATGTATGCTATGGCTTGGCAAAAAGTATGTGTATATTTTGCTCATGTACAGAGATTTTGCCTGAGACTGAGACTAAGGACAGAGAACTAATTAATCTGGCTAAAGAAATTTCAAGGCAGCAAATGCTGAGGCAGTGGCATGGCTGCTGTTGGGGACTTTTAGCCAGATTTATGTTGAGAATCAAGAGCAAAGAGCCCAGCAAGATGATTTAAAATGTTGTGAGTTTGGCTAGAAAGGAAGCTCCAGTAAAGCTGAGGACCACAAAGATAGAGCTGAAGAAATCTTGATTGCTGAGAAAGAACAGGAGAATAGAAAAGATGACCTGAGGGCATCACAGAAAGCAGCAAGTCACTACCCTTTGCAGCCTCAAAACTGCAAAAGTGAAAGACTTTGCTTTAAGGAAAAAGCCGCAGAGTACCAAGTTCCAGAATGACAGCAGCATAGAAAACTTGTTTCTTAGAATGAAATTTAGAGTGTTCAGAGATCCAGGCACTTGACCCCTGTAGCAAAGAGACAAGGAAGTCTGGCTACTGCTCCAGCTGACAGGAAACCTTGGCAGCATCCATGTGGTGCTGGTTTTAGACACACACAGAATGCAAGAGTTGTGGGGTTAAGAAGGCTTCCACCTCAATGTCAGAAGGTTTGGGAGGCCAGGCAGTGTGCCCCTGAGAGGGCAGTGTGTGAAGCTGTAATGATGAAGCCAAAGGTGCAGTGGAGACCCCAGAAGTCTGGAAAAGCTAGGAATGTGGATCATCTGAGGAAACCCGCTAGGATGGAACAGTGTAGGCCCAAGAAAGATGCCATCAGATCTACTACCATGAGAAATGTTGTAGGGATGGAGCCATTTAAGTCCTTTGGAGCTCACAATTTGCCACAGTTTACCTCAGATGCTGTACATGGAACTATGGGACTTAATGTTTGCCCTGCTGGATTTTGGACTCATTGTGGTCTCAATACTTTGATATCCTCATTTGTAACCTTTGGAATGGAAAGTTTATCTTGTGCCATTGAGCCTTGGAAGTGTTTAACTTTTCATTTGCACAGGGGCTTGCAGCTAGGAGTGTGCATTACAACTTGGAGGGGACTTGGGACTTGGACTTTTCAACAATACTGAAACTGTTAGGACTTCGATAACTGTTAGGGATGGACTAAATGCCCTTCACATACAGGGAAGTGCGTGAGTCTTTGGGAAGCCAGGGACAGAATGTTATAGTTCTCATGTAATATAATGTTGATAGATTCAATACTGTTCCTTAAGGATTATTAACCTCTATTTTAATGTTCAAGTTTTGAAATGGTAAAAATAAGCATGTCTTTATATCTGGAGACTGAATTAAAGATATGTGTCTGGTTGTCAAGTTGACAAGGGAGTGATTGTAATGGTTGGATATATTGTTTCAACTTGAGAAGTTTAGAAACTTAACTAAATACTCGGCAATTATACATCCTAGGGTGTATAGGACATACTGTTTACACTCCAAGATGTTGTAATGATTGATTCGTTGTGTGAATTTGAGGAGTTTAGAAATTTAACTAAGTGACTCAGCAGGGAGCCAGGGTCCTCACTTTGTAATCATCCGGAGCCCATGCAAAAGGAGGACACAGAGATGATGTGAGTCCTACACCTATCCTAGGGCAGGTGCCTGCCTATGATATAAGGGAAGGAAAAAGGCTTGCTCTCTTCTCTCTTGCTGGCGGGGATGGAGGGGAAAAGGAACACTTCTCCACTGTTGATGTGAATGTGAACTGGTACAACCACTGTGAAAATCAGTATGGAGATTCCTCAAAAAACCTAGGATTAGAGGTCCCTTTGGACCTAGTTATTCCCCTCTGAATTTCTTCCCCAAAGAACTAAAACTATCATACCACAGTGATATATGTGCACCCATGTTTATAGCAGCACAATTTGTAATAGCTAAATTTGCCTAGAACATCTTGAACATAAATAACTAAATTAAAATAATTGAGTTAGATAAAATTGTGTGAAGATATGTAAAATAATGCACAACTTCTGAAATACCATATAACTCAAGTTATTCATTATATGGGATTTATAGTTATGTGAGTGCTTTAAAGCTTACACTTTCCATTCCAAACCATTGTTTTTCTTTCTTTTCTATCTGAATTTCCTTCCTCCACTCTTGTCCCCTCCATTTTCTGTCCACCTTGTCACTATCTACAACACATATAAAAAATTTGTCAGTACCTATGTCCGGCATTGTAATCACCCAAAATAATCAGCAAACCAAACACCAGGGTCAGTGTTATGTAAACGATGTTTGCCTTTTGCAGTCACATACATGCCTTGTGCTGTCCTGACATTTAAAATACTTGCAGTTCCTACCACATCATGTGTTCTTTCCAAACCCCTTGAGTTATCCCAACCTGTTTTTCCTTCCATCTGATTCCTCTGATGGAGCATTACTTATCTTTGAAGATGCATTTGTCATGTCTCCCTTGGTGGTCCAGGAAAGATTAGAAAAGTCCACTTTTCTCACCTTATCCCAAACCATAATTGAGTTTTTGGCTTGTAACACATGCTTTTCTAACTGCTCACTTTCAAAACATTTATGTGACATAACCTAAGCACTCAACATTTGTTAACTGAATGATGTATGAAAGAAGGAAGAAAAGAAGGCAAGAAGGTAGAAGGACTTAGAACAGCCAGACCATGTGCTTAAAGCTTAGAGAGCCTGTTCCTTTACTTTGTTCTACTGCAGTGAATCAAAATAGTGAGCTTTTAAAACAAATGGTATTGGGAAAAATGAATGCACCTCAAGACTATAATGTTAATTAAGTTAGACACGCTCCTTAAAGATCACATGGTTTCTCTTACACAAAAAAACTCAAAATGTAAATACAGAGCAAAATGCAAGATAGATAATAGGAAGTAGGGAGTAGATCCTTCTCAATGGGGAAGGCAAAAGGGAGGTGAACAGAGGTAGGAAAAAAGAGAGGGAAAGGGGATGAAATAAGGAATCAAGAAGTGTCATGTGCATGTGCCAAGTCCCCAAAGGAGTGTAAACATTATGTACTACAAATATGCACTCATAAGTTCCTCTGTTCTAGGAATTCTATGGAATTTCTAAATCTTACATGAGGTCGCTCACCACTACAAAGGACTGAAAAATACATTCTTTCCAGTGGTGAGTGTCATTGTTATATTACTTTATTTTAATAGAATGTTATTATTTAATTTATTATTTAGTAGAATATTATTTTACTTAATAGAATCAAGAGCCTGGGCTAGCATTGCTGTCATCATCAGAGTTGTGACTTCTGTCTCAGTGGGGAAATTTCAGAGTTCCCAACTCACATGTTTCATAAGCACCTTGTATGTTTTTCTCATGATAAATCTGCCAAGTAACTCGCATTACATTAAACATCACTGAAGCAGCCCAAGGAAAGGCCTTAGCAGTATTATCATATTTCCACATTCCTTGTCTTGATAGGAAGCATCTTAACAGAAACTGCATTTACAAAGATGATTCTAACTTTCTTCTTTGCTTAGGCAACACGTTTTCTATGACAATTTCTATGAGTAATTTTTCTTGAGATCACGTAAGTGATAGCAGCAATTCTGAATCAATAGGACAGTTTTTATCTCTTGGTCATTGCTCATTGCCTCACTGGTAGGATTGTGTGCACAAACTGTCAGAAAAATTAGAATTTAATTTGCAAGCCATATTTAGCAAGAATATAGGCTTACTGGTTTGCATTTCATGCATAACCTCATTCCCACTTGCATCGCTCAGTGCTACGTTTGTTTTTTCTTTCTTGCCACTTTTCAATCTATTAATTTTTTTATTTTAGAGAAAAAAACAGAAAAATCAAGAAGCAAACAATTAAAAAACAACAACAAAAGCAAAATGACAACAACAACAAAAAAACAATGGTGATATGGAATTTCAAAACAAAATGATAGGAATTTAACAATGGTTGTTATATTGCATATTGTTATCCTCAAAGTATTTGCTCAGGCTACTAGATACAGGCATGCAAGATTAATCAAACAATATACTTTCCCTTTGAGCAGTTTCTTTTCCTTTTACTATATCTATTGTAACTTTTGAATCTTATTTACTCCCTAAGTTTTTTTACACTAGCAAGACAATACAGTGCTTACACAAGCAAGTCTGATACATTTCACTTATGGTTATGGTTTCTAGTTGCATTCATTTGCCTATAAAAGCCTCAAGTATATTGTTCTTTATGGCTGAGTAGTACTCCATTATATAAAAATACTACGTCTTTTTTATCCATTCCTCAGTTGATGGGCATTTGGGTTGTTTCCAAGATTTAGCTATTACAAATTGTACTGCTATAACCATGGGTGCACATATATTGCTGTGATATGATGTTTTTGATTCTTCTAGGAAAATACCCAGAAGGGCAATAGCTGGGTTCAATGGAACCTCTAATCCTACTTTTCTGAGGAATCTCCATGTTGATTTTCACAGTGGTTGCACCAGTCTACATTCCCACCAACAGTGGAGAAGGGTTCCTTTTTCCCCACAGCCCCACCGGCAATCAAAGATCTAAATATTAAGATAGAAACACTAAACCTACTGGAAGACAAAGTAGGTAGAAATGTCGAGGACACAGGGATAGGATGAGAGTTCATGAACAAAGACCAAACTGCATGGGAATTACTTCAAAGAATCAGCAATTGGGGTTCTGTCTTGTTAAAAAGTTCTTGCACATAGAAAGAAGTCACCAACAGAGTAAAAAGAAAACCCACAGACTGGGAAAAGGTTTTTGCCAACTGTCCCTCAGACAAAGGACTTTTATCTGGAATGTATAAAGAATTGAAAAAAATCAGGCCCCCCCCAACCAAAAATGGGCATCTGAGGTGAATATACAATTCTCAAATGAAGAAATATAAATGTCAAATAAATGAATGAAAAATGTTCAACATTATTGGTCATTCGAGAAATGCAAATTAAAACACCACTGAGATATCATCTTACTCCAGAAAGACTAGTTAACATCAAGAAATTGACCAATATCAATTTATTAATTTTTGCTCTTTTAGAAACTCAAATATGAAATCCTTACCAACTGGATTAGTAGAACACTGGCCAGCAGAAATTCTACATTTGTTTAAAACACTGCTGCTCTTCATGTTGAATACTACATTAGAATACTACATTTCATTGCATGAAAAGAAAACAATTTGAGGCACCAATATATTCAAAATCTTTCAATATGAAATGCAGCATCTGTTATGGTAATTTTTGGTACTTAGCCTTCTGTTTTCTGGATTATTTGTGTACAACATTCATAAACCCAATGTAAATCCCAAGATAAAGGCAACAGAATTTTCAGGAGTTCCTGAGGTTTGATTTTATCATTCTAGTTGACTATTTCTGAAATAAAGAATATTAATAAATATATGTATATTCTTCCTCAGGATTTTTAAAGACATTTTGCCAATGTTTGTATTTCACTTCTGCTATACATTCCTTGAGTTCACAGTGATTCTAAAATTGTTTTGCTGTAAGTTCATCATTGCACTAATGTTACTGTGAAGTAGGTAGATAAAAACACACACTAGCAACTTCAGGTAAAGACCTTGATGCTTTGAATTCTCTCAGATTTTCTTCTGTCCTGGATGTGCAAGACCTTTTTTGCCTTGATTCTCAGAGTGGCACTGTTACCAGATGCTGAAGTACCCAGGAACCCCTTTCAAAGAATTGGACAAATAAAGAATGTAGAGGTTTTATATTTTTTAAATTTGTAGAAGTGTGTTCTGCTGAGCAAGCAGAAAAGACAGATTCCCTGCACAGAACTGCCCCACTGAGTGGGCCAGTGGAAAATTCAGAGTAGCCCCGAGGTCAGTGGCTGCCATCTTTTATACCTTCTTCTGATAACAGATCCTGCTGTACTCTGACAAGTGTCAGGTGCCTCGATCAGAAGCTTTTCTGCAGGTAGCTCAGCATGATTGACAGGTCACACCCAGTTGTCAAGCTGCTTTTCCATGCTCAAATCTCCTGCCTCAGCATCTCTTTGGTTCCTGTCTCTTCCACCTACATATTAAGAATTCCCTGTCACTAACCAGGCAACTTAGGGAGTTAGTGAGTCAGTGTCTCACAGTTAAAAAGAAAAAAAAGAAAAAGAAAAAGGGCTGGTGTTGTAGTTCAGTGTGAAGATCCTTGGTTCAATTGTCAATACCACCCCTCTAAACAAAAACCCTGTCTCTCTGGTTCATAGGAAATTCTGTTCTCGTTTCATACGTGTTTAGTGTTACCCTGTTAAACTATCAAGTGGTCTTTATATTTATATGAATATGAAATAATTCACAGTAAATTCTAGGTGTTTATGTTATTCATGGCCTCTCGTTTTTACTATGTGGAAAAATACCACTGTAGAAAAGTACAAATAAGAGCTGCTACAGTATTTCTTTAACCCAGATACCTCTTTCTCTCTGTCTCTCTCCCCCACTTCCATGTATTTCAAACTTTTAAGAGAAATTTGCATTTTGAGTATACTGATGCAGGGAGAAAAAAGAAGGAAAGAGTGAAACTGCAAAAGTAAGATCTTTGAATGAGGAAGATAGGATGGGATTCAGTACCAAGTGGACAGTGGGTGCA
>RJWT010026084.1:0-15931 GCA_004365215.1 Cuniculus paca | reverse complement strand
AGGCAGGCAGACAGGCAGCGGGCTGCTGATGCTGAATCATGATTCAGTGTAGTATAATAGAAAAGCACAGAAACAATATTGGCAATTAATTGACACAGACTTGTATCCACTTCCTTACTTGGCCATTTAATTATGCAATCCTTTGAAAATTACTTCTGTGTTCTTGATTTACCTTCTTTTTCTTCTTCTTTTCTTTTCTTTTTTTTTTTTGTTTGTTTGTTTTTTGCAGCACTGGGGATTGAACTCATGACCTCACGCTTGCCAGGCAGATGTTTAGGCCACTGAGTTAAATCCCCAGCCCTTAACTAAATCCCCAGCCCTTCCTTCTTTTTCTTAAAATAAAATAAGGCAATAACTTCATAGGAAGATTAAAATTAAATGAGATGTAACTTTAAATTATTTGACTAATGCAGTGTGGAATTAAGAAATGGTAGCTATTCTGGTCAAAAGCTTGATGGTTTGAGAAGATATTACATTAAAATTTTAATACTCCTAATAGAAATATTAGTTAAGAAAGAGAAAAATGATCCTATAGTTTTTAATCACTAAAAATTATTTAAAAGAAGCTCCTCATGTTAAGAAAGATGTTGACACACCCTCCAGCTTTTAGATCAAGGTAACCAGCACAATTAAAGACCTGGGCACCTTGTCTTATGATGATAAGAGGCCTTTGGGACATCTAGCCACAAAAGGAGAAAACTTACATGCGATGTGGGAGTTTTATCCCATATTTGTTGGATAAGGGAAAAAGGAAGTAACCATGCCAGTCCAGTGGTTTAAAAAAAATTTTTAAAGAATGCAAGAAGTTAAGGGATACCTAGAAATACCCCACAACAGGTTCACATATAAAGAAGGAGTCTTTTGATAACAACTGCAGTGGTATGTTTAAAACCACTTTAAAGAAGTTTTTTTTTTTAATGGGACATGATATGATATTCCAAATGTATTCACTGCATAATGATCAAATCAGGGTAGTCAGCATATCCATCATATCATGAATTTATCATTTCTTTTTGTTGAGAATATTTAAAACTCCCCCTCTAGGTTGTTTGAAAAGTACACAACTTTTGCTAACTGTACTCACCCTACTGTATGATAGAACGACAAAACTTATTTCTGCTGTCTGGCTGTAGTTTTGTACCTTACTACCACAGTTCTCCCAATTCTTTTCTCTCCCTTCTTCACCACAACCTCTACTCCTTTTTTGGATTCCACATATGAGTGAGGTTATGCAGTCTTTGTCTTTCTATGCCCAAATTATTTCACTGAATGTACTGTTCTCCAGGTTCATCCAGGTTGTTTCAAATGATAGGATTTCATTCATTTTTATGGCTGAATAATATTTTATTGTATATATGTACCATATTTCCTTTATCTGTTCATCTGTTGTTGAGTGTTTAGGTTGATTCTAATTTTTGGTATTGTGACTAGTGCTGCAAAGAAACACGAGAGTACAGATAACTCTTTGATTCCCCAATTTCAGGCATATAATATGCCAATTTTTTTACTCATTGTGTAGGTTGTCTAAAATGGGATTTATAAACTGAAGGTCTTATATAGACTTCATTGTTGTAGATAAAGTAAATTCATTGTTGTAGATAAAGTAAAATCAAATGTGTGTGTGTGTATAAATTTAACTTTATTTTTCCTTCCCTTTTGTGCAAAAAATTGTTTTTGGTAAAATATGACTTTTTGTTTCTCAATGTTTTAATGTGTTTTTAATGTTTTCCTGTAAGCATGAAAAGAGTAGCATGGGTTCATTAGGTAAAAGCTATCTTCCTTGTATGATGATATCTAGAATAGCTTTGAATTCATCAGAATTAACAAAAATGTATCTGACATTATGTTTATATACATCTGTCTCCATTTGCATTAAACTTAGTTTAAATTGGCAAATGTCCAAGAAAGCTGATGGCTTTTACATTTTATTTGATTTTGTTTGCATTGTGCTAAGTGTGATGGGACCACAAAAGCCAGACTGTTGGTTGTGAGACACATTTTCTGCCATTGAGCATGTGCAGTTCAGAAAGCTCATTTCTGAGCATCCTGAAAATAAATCACACAATATAGGGTTTCCCCCCCCCCAGAGAAAAAATTCAATTTTAAAAGGGTGGAAATTTACCAAAACTTTATTTGCCACACCATGGAAAACTTGACATGCTTCCAAGCAAATGAAACCATAAATAACTGGAGAAAGCTTTATGAAGTCAAGCAGTATGGAAATGCTTGAACTGGTGGGTTGTTCAGAGTCAGAAAAAATTAAAGCAGCGCCTCTGTTCACTTGATATAATCTATGCCTGAACTCTGACATTTCACTAGCATTGTGAAGCCAGTTGTGATGAAAGCAACAGCTACAGCATTCCCAGTGTACATGAAACTGGGTGAAAACACTCATTGTTTCAGTAAAACTGTGATTTTAATCTAGCATGTGATGCTAATGTCCTACTCTACATGTATGAATAATGCCTCCTGGATACTTGAAAGGCCATGTTCTTCCAACAGTGAAAAGTTTCTAGTTTTGTAGTCAGGCAAGACTCATAGCTGAAGAAAAGTCTTGATCATATCTCTCTATGTATGACATATGTTGTTTCTGGATCCAAGATCCAGCGAGATGATTAGTCTGGTGAAGACTGATTTCACTTATCACAGACACTTAGTGCTTCGCCCATCAGTGTGCATTACAGTCAAAAACCTGATAATTTCCCTAAAAGATTCCTTGCCTGCCCTGTTAAAAGTGCCCTTATAATTTCTCAGCCATTCCTTGACCTGTATTTTTGTTTAGAAATGGAGAAAAATATTGTATTTACTATCTAAAGTTTCTTGGTTTTTCCAGGGAAAAAATGTGAATGTACTTGGCTAGACTTGAGTCAGGAATTTCACCTTAGCTTTGCGTGTGTGTGTGTGTGTTGTGTGTGTGTGTGTGTGTCTGTGCTTTGAGTAAAGGAGAGTTGAATCTTAGAACAATTTGGCAATACAGGCTTATTTGTGGGACGACTTTCTGATAGCACTCAGACCTAAAGAATGAGGATAGTCTTTCTAAGCCGAGTCCTTGGCACTGAGCAACCTTCCCAGCTCATTTGATTTTTTGTTTGAGATATATAAAGAATTAAGATGTGTCATGTACAAGTGCCAACTCCCCATAATGAGTGTAATCATTTTGCACTGCAAATATGCACTAATAAAAATGAAGATAAAAATTAAAAACAGGGAGACAGAGAAAGACAGGATCTTGCTCAATAGTTAAATTTCTCCAGCTGGCCTCAAACTTGCGATCCTTTACCTCAGCCTCTCAGAGTACTGAAGTTACCAGGCCCAGCTAAAACTGGTCTTTCAACTCAATTTTACATTCACTACGCTGGTAGGGTAGCTCTGAAAACTTTAATGTACCTACTGAAAAAGAGACTTCTGTACGAGAAAGGGAGTTGAAAATGGGAAAGCCTTGTCAGTCTACCTAGACAGAAGATTTACGAACACCTGAAAAGAATGCAGACCTCAATTATGTATGTATACATGTATGTATGTATGTATTTTTATTAGTACATGTTTGTGGTACATCAGAAATATATTCACTGTGGGTAGTTTGTACAAGCACACGACATGTCTTAATTCCTTTGATACCTTCTCCTCATCTTCTTTCCCCACCCCTCCATGTTTTAGTTCTTTTTCCTTTTACAAAAAGATCTATCTTCCTATTTCCTATTACCCATCTTTTTTTTTCTTCTGGTCTTTGATTTATTTAAATTTGGGGTTTCTCTAGAAGAGAAACTATACATTTTTTAAGCTTGTGTGTCTGACTTATTTCACTTATGGATTCAAAGTACACCTGTTTTCCTACAAATGACTCAAGTTTATCCTTCTTTATGAAAAAGTAGTACTCCACTGAGTAGAAACACTACATTTTTTTGTCCATTCATCTCTTCATGGACATATAGACTGCTTCCAAGATTTATGTGTGATGAACTGTGCTGTTATAAACATGAGTAGGTGTGTATTGTGTAATATGATGTTCTTAACTCTTTCAGGAAGACATCTAGCAGAGGAGTAGCTGGGTCAATTAGAATTTATATTTTTATTTGAAGCCCTCCACTCTGATTTCTATAATGGCTGTATCAGTTCACATTCCCAGTGTACAAGTGTTTCTTTCTCCCCACAGCCTTACCAGCATTTGGTATTGCTTGATTTCCTATTGGTAGCCAGTCTTTCTGGGGTAGGATGAAATTTCAATGTTGTTTTAATTTGAATTTTCTAACGGCCAAAGATGTTGAACAATTTTTTCATGTATTTATTGGCCATTTCTACTCTGAAAAGTGTCAAACCAATTGCCCATTTTCTTATTCAGTCTTTTATTCAGGAGAGGAAGTGTTTTTTAATTCTTTATATATTCTAAATATTAGCCCTTTGTCCCACATAGAGCTGTTAAAATTTTTTCCCAATCTGTAGGTCTTCTCTTCAATCTTTTGACCAGTAGCTGTTGCTGCTGCTGTTGTTGTTGTTATTGGTGGGGGGGGGGTTGTTTTTGTTTTTGTTTTTTCTTTCTTTTTTTGACTTTTCCTGTTCAGAAGGTTTTTAATTTTATATAATCCCATTTATTGATTCTTGGTGTTATTTCTTGTGTAACTGGGATACTGTTCAGAAAGTCCTTGTCTATGCCTATGACTTCAGAGTTCTACCTCCCTTAACTCCCACCAGGTTAAGTGTTTCAGTTTTAATACTTAGCTCTTTGATCCATTTTGATTTTAGTGTGGTATGTGGTGAGAGATATAGATCTAACTTCACTCTTCTGCATAGAAGTAGTCAATTTTCCCAGCACCATTTGCTAAAGTATGTTTTTGGCCACTTTGTCAAAGACCAGGTAGTTGATTGGGTCTAGGGTTGTTTCTGTGTCCTCTATTTTGTTCTGTTGGTTTACATATATGTTTTTGTGCCAGACCTATTCTGTGTTTTGTTTTGTTTTGTTTTGTTTTGTTTTGTTTTGTTTTGTTTTAAGACAGGGTCTCACTACATGGTGCATGGTGGCCTTGAACTCACTGTGTAACCTAGGCTGACCTCAAACTCACAGTGATCCTCCTGCCTCAGCCCCGCTAGTGATGGGATTACAGGAATGGTCCACCACACCCAACTCCGTATTTTGTTTTGTTTTTGTACCAGGAATCACACTCAGGACCTTGTGCTTGCCAGGCATCCTATTCTGTTATCATCATAGTTTTGTAACGTAACTTGAAATCCAGAATTGTGATGCCTTCCACGTTGGTCTTGTTACCCAGGATTATTTTGCTATTCTAGATCTCTTTGGTTCCATATGAATTTTAGGATATTTTCCTATAGTTTTGTGACCAGTATTGTTGGTATTTTCACTGGGATCATACTAAAACTGTGTGTCAGTTTTGGGAATAGAGCCATTTTGACATGGCTGTTTCTGAGTGTCCAAGAACAGGGACTATTTTTCCATTTTCATATGTTCTTTTTTTGGTATCTTTTTTTCAGAGTAGTGTAGTTTTTGTTTAGAGGTCTTTAACCTTCTTGGTTAGGTTAATTCCTAAGTACTTAATTTTTTCTGCTGTTATTATGAATGGTGCTGTTTTTCTAATTTCTTTCTATTGGTTGGTTTGTTGTTGGTGTATAGGAATATTGATGACCTGATTTTGTATCCTGCCATTTTACTGAATTTGGTTATTAATTCTAGGAGTCTGGGTGAAATTTCTTGAGTCTTCTATGCAAAGGGTCATGTCATCTGCAAAGAGTGGTAATTTGACTTCTTCTTTTACTGTATATGTATTTTTTTCCTTTCTGTTGCCTACTCATTCTGATTAGTGATTCGAGTACTATATTAAACAGCAGTGGGAATAGTGGATAGTTCCTTGCATTGTTCCCGATTGTAAAGGGAAGACGTTCAGTTGTTCCCCATTTAATATTATGTTGACAGGAGGTTTGTCATAAATGACTTTTATGAGGTTGACATGGGTCCTTCTATACCTGTTATCTTAAGGGTTTTATCATGAATGATGTTGAATTTTGTCAGATTTTTTTCTGCATCTGAGATGATTATGTGAGTTTTGTCCTTGCTTCTGTTTATGTGATATATTAGACTTATTCATGTGTGTATGATGAACCACCTTTGCATTGCTGGAATGAAGTCTACTTGGTCATGGTATATGATCTTTTTGTTGATTTGTTGCATTCTATTTATCAGTATCTTATTGAGAATATTTGCATTTATGATCTTTAAAGGGACTGATGTATGGTGTTTGGAGGGTGTTTTGTTTTGTTTAGTTTTTTACTTGGGTTCTTTCATGATTTTGGAATCAAGGTAATGCTAGCCTCCAGGAATGAGTTTAGAAGTACTCTTTTTTATAATTTCATTAAATAGTTTGAGGAATATTGGCACTATATGCTCCTTGAAGGTTTTGTAGAATTTAGCAGTGAATCCATGAGCTCTTCTTTTTCTTGGTTGGTAGGTTTTTATTACTGCCTCAATTTCATTTCCTGTTATTGGATTGTTCAAGATATTTATGTCTTCCTAATTCAGTTTTGGTGATTCCTGTGTGTCTAGGAAGTTGTCCCATTGCTCCAATTTGTTGGAGTACAATTTTTCATAGTAGTTGCTAATGGTGTTCTGGATTTCAACAGTGTTATGATTTTGCCATTTTTATGTTTAATTGTATTGAAGTGGGTCTTTTATTCTTCTGATAAGTTTGGCTAATGGTTTATCTATTTTATTTATTCTTTCAGGTCTTTAATTCATTGATGTTTTGTGTTGTTCTTGTAGTTTCAACTTCATTAATTTGCATTCTGATCTTTTTCTTATTTCCCACCTTGTACTTGGTTTCCATTAGGGCTATCCTTGTTTTTTTAGTTTCTTGATATTTTAGGTTGTTTTTCTAATGTAAGCATTCACAGCAATAAATTTCCCTCTTAGGACTGCTTTCATTCTGTCTCATTGGTTCTGGTAGATTGTATTGACTTTATTGTTTGATTCTAGGTATTGTTCAATTTCTTCCTTGGTGTCTTCTGTGACCCATTGAGAGTTCATAAGTGAGGTATTTAATGTCCAACTGTTAGTGAAATTTCCACGATTTCTTTTGCAGTTGATTATTGGTTTCAACACACCATAATGTGATGGGATACATGGGATGATTTTGATTCTTTTGTATCTATTTAAGCACCCTTGATGGACTAGTATGTGGCCTGCTTTGGAAAAAATTCCAAAGTATATTGAAGTGTCTTAGAGAAAGCTCAAGAGACTTGATGAAAGTCTGCTGTGCTATGATTCTGAATTTAATGCTGTTTTCTACTAAAACTCTAGTAAGCTGCAACTTAGAACACTTGCTGCCATTAAGATGAGGTCAAAATTGATTGAAATACTAAAAATGACATCAACAGCTTCCTGTGAAAGAGTATCTAAATTTTTTTACTAAATTAAACAACCTTCATATTGAAATTTATGTTAAGCACAATGAAGTTTTCTTTTTCTGAATATGAGGTGGTTAAATTTATTTATTTTTCTAGGAAGCAGCCATCAATTTTTACAAGTTAATTGAAGAGTCACATAATTTTTTGTAATATATGAAGTAACTCAATGACAAAGGGGATAAACATTTACACATATATCAGTCTATTTTGAGCTTTTATAACAAAATACCCAAGACTGTGCATTTTGAAAGGAATAGACAATGGAAGAAATGTTCAAGATCAAGGTACCAGGATTTGACACTTGATAAGAGTCATCTTGCTTTATTCTCACATGGCAGAAGGTGGAAGGGCAAGCTAGTGAGTTAGCTCCATTGCTGCAGGAAACTCTTTAATAAGAAGTTTAATTCAAAAACTTGAAATAAGCCTTATGGCCTAATCACCTCCTGAAGATCTCCCTTCTTAACACTGTCACACTGGGAACTCATGAATTTTAAACAGGACACATTCAAACCAGGACAACACACTTAATGGATTTTTTGAGATAACGCCACAACATCATCACACCTTCTATCTCCATCCCTAAATGAAGACTGTTCCTAATAAAGAATTATGTTATCAGCAGAGAAGTACTGCCCAACTAGTTAGTCTCTTCTCCAAGGTCCTTCCAGCTGTGTGAATCTGTAATTACCAGAAAATAATCTGTGTATTTCTTCATAAATATTACACACAAACTGCATGAAAAACTGAGAATCATGTGTGGATTGTAAGAATATGTGACTATGTGAGACTGTGAATTGGGTGGGAATGGTAGATACTATGGAGATTTTGGAACTGATGAAACCTGTGATAAATGAACTTTTCAAAGATTTTAGAGGATGTGATTTATTATTTTATGAGGGAAATTGCAAAAGGAAGATTTTCTCACTCACTGGAAACAGTTTTTAAAATATAGTTTTAATTCTGTTTCTGCAGCTTTATCTGAGTGAAGACACATTTTTAATGACGTGCAGAGAGTATTTGTATCATTAGCATGTCACTCTTTGGAAGCAGGAAGAGGGTCTGTGTGGCAGGAACTATCTTAGAGTATAATTGCTCTAATGGGTCATTGATCTTAAAGATGTCTCATCAGACCCTCTTAGATGGCCTGTAATGATTCAGAAGACTGTTAGCATCACTGTTGGGTAAATACACAGCCCAAATCTTTAGAAATGATAAAATAAACAGTACATATTTTCAGAAGCTTGTAATTACATGTACTTACACAGCAGTTCCAAATAATAGAGGTCTTGAAGAAGTTGTATTTTATACAAGTCAGATAAAGTGAACATTCTTTCTTCTGTTGAGATCATAGGGTAGAAATCAGAACTTCTATTTTTGGCACCATGGATGACAATTGTTTTTTCTTTTTTCCTTCCCAGTGAACAAGTCATTTAACCTTTTCATGATTCAGTATTTCCAAATACCAAGAGACAAGTTTATTTGTACAAGCCCACTAAAATGAATATTAAGCTTAAAATTGCTGTTTTTTAAACCAACTTGTTGTCATCTCTGATGGTAGATGACATATGTAAAAAAGTGTAAGTAGTGTCATATATAATTCAGATATATACAAGGCTATTATTTTTTTCTTTCTCTTTTTTCTCATGGAGAAATGTACAAGTTTTACACTTTACAGTATAAAACTGACCATTATATTTTGTATTTATCATTTTCTTGTCTTTCTTTCTATGTAGTCTGATTGCATGTAAGTTCCTAAAATCCATTAATTTTATTTGTTTAAAATGTTATAAAAAGAGCTAATACTGATGAAATCTTTGCAGTGGTCCTTTTTCACTCAATATCTTGCTACTAAGACTTGCTTTTATGTTTTGTGTTATTGTAGTTCACTTGTTTAGACTTCTGTGTGATATTCCATAAGAATATGTCACAATTTATTACTTCACTCTCCCATTTATGGCATTTGAGCTATTTTCAGGTTTTCATTATGAGGACTGGCATTAAAGTTAACATGCATGTAAGTTCTGTTAAATGACTAAAATTTCTCTGGAATATATATAGATGCAGGATTTCTGAGTCATAAAACATAAGAATATTCAACTCATGTTCAATCTCTAGTAATAACAAGGAACAATATCAAATATTTTCCAACCTTGGTTACTTCATTTACATACTAATGAACAATGTATAATTTGTGTGTCTCCACTACCTTCAACCTTTAGCAAGAGGCATTTTTTTAATTTTAAAGAGAATAAAACCAAGCAAAATAAAATAGAACAAAGCCAATCAAAATAAACCAGTGTAAGTGACACAGGACTTCAAAACAATATGAAATCAACGATGGTTACCATAATGCCTCTCGTTGTCTTCAAAATAGCTGCGGATACCTTCAGACATAGTAAAAATCACACAGAATAGAGCTGATAAAAACAAAACAGTGAATGCAATAAAGGACTTCAAAACAAGGCAATAGTAAATCCAAAATGACTACCATAATATATCTTGCTCTCTTTGAAATAGCTGCTCATGCCATTGGATATAACAAAATCAAACAAAACAAAACAGAATAAAACCCAACCCAACAAAACAATGAAAATCATACAAGACTTCAAAACAAGATAATAAGGAGTTAACAATGGCTATCACCTTCAGAAGGAGATCCCCCACAGATACCACACTGCATCCCATTATCCTCTGAATAGATGATCAGACCACTGGCCCTAGACCTGCAAAGTCAGTGAAACACTAAACACCACAGGAATCAAATTGCATTTCACCTGAATAGCTATCCTCATAGTCTGTGTTTCTCAGGATCAGCAGGCTGCTTGGGAGAAGGGGTGTTTGGCACTTCTTGTTTCCGAGCCCATACACCGGAAGGGGCTGCGGTCTGGCTGTCCCCCCAAGCAGCAGCCTGCACGTAGCACTGGTTCACAGGGAGGGCTTGCTTCTTGGTTAATTCTTGTTCTGTTCCCCTGCAGTCTGGGAAAGGCAATGACTCATGGGAAAAGGCTGGGGTCTGGCTGTCCCACCACTTGCAGCAGCCCGTGCCTGATGCTGGTTCACAGGGAGGGCTTTGAGGCATTTAAATCTTTACAATTAAGTGTTATAAAATGATACCTCATTGCAGTAAGCATTTGCATTTACTTGATCAATTAATTGTTCAATATGCCCTGGCCATGTGTGTTTCTGTGAAACATCTATTTGTGTGTGTTTCTATTAGTTTGTACTTTATACATATATTTTATATATTCTTATTAATTAATCTTTACTGATAAAGATGTCATAAATATATTCTCTTACTTTGCAACTTGTCTTTAGGGTATGTCCCATGAATAAAATTCTTAATTTCAAGTAGTCACATTTTTTTTAATTTTAAAGAGATTAAATGAAAACAAAACAGTAAGAGTAAAGCCAGACAATGAAAATGATATAGGATTTCAAAACAAGATAATAGGGAATTAACAATGGTCACTCTATTGCATAATGTTGTCTTTGAAATAGTTGCTCAGATTACAGAATGCAAGCATGTAACACAAACAATGATCAAGCAATATAAACACTCATATTTTCTTTCCATGAACTAATAGGAATAGTAGTTTAATTATCTTAGCTATCTTGTGTGTGTATATATATACTTTTTCTTTACTGTTTTTTTCCATCCAAGTTGTTCTTTCCCATTGAGCAGTTTCTTTCCCTTTCACAATATCTATTGCACATTTGGTATCTTATTTACTTTCCCAGTTTTTTACACTAGGGAGACAATATGGTGTTTACTCGTGCAAGTCTGAGTTATTTCACTTATGAGTGTTTTCTAGTTGCATGCATTTATCTATTAAAAACCTTGAATTTATCTTTCTTTATAGCTGTGTGGTACTCCATTGTATAAAAATACCACATCTTTTTTATCCATTTCTCAGTTGATGGGCATCTGGGTTGTTTCCAAGATTTAGCTATTACTAATTTTGCTGCTATAAACATAGGTGCACATATATCACTGTGGTATGATGTTTTTAATTCTTCTGGGGAGATACCTGAAGGGCAATAGCTGGGTTGAATGGGAACTCTAATCCTAGTTTTTTGAGGAATAGCCCCCCTGATTTCCACAGTGGATGCACAAGTCTACACTCACACCACGATGGAGAAGGGTTCCTTTTTCCCCACAGCCCCTCCAAAATTTGTTATTGATTTCTTGATGCTAGTCATTTTTTCTGGAGTAAGGTGAAATCTCAGTGTTGTTTTAATTTGCATTTATCAAATGACCAATGATGTTGAAATTTTTTCATATATTTGTTTGCCATTTGCATTCTTTCATCTGAAATAAGATGAGATCCCAGTTGTTGATTCTAGAAAGTATTTCCTGTGCAGTGTGGTTTTCATTTATGAACTATCTGCCTACCCCTATGTCCTCAAGATTTCTCCCTACTTTGTCTTCCAGCAGATTTAGTGTTTCCATTTTAAAATTTAGATCTTTGATCCATTTTGTCTTTAGTTTAGCACATGGAGACAGACATGGGTCAAGTTTTAGTCTAAAGTTTTAGTCTTTGATATTGGAAAGCCAGTTTTTCCAGCAACATTTATTAAAGAAGCTATCTTTCTTCCAATGAACATGTTTGGTCCCTTTGTCAAAGATAAGGTGACTGAGTGTGTTTGTAGTTGTGTCTGCATCTTCTATTCCATTACATTGATCTTCAGGTCTTTTCTTTTGCCAGTACCATACTGATTTTATCACACTAGTTTTGTAGTATAATTTCAAGTCATGGATTTTGATGCTCCCTGCTTTACCTTTATTGACCAGGACTGCCTTTGCTATTCTATGTCTCTTCTGTTTCCAAGTGAATTTTAGGAATGTCCTTTTGAGATCTGTGAAGTGTGATAATGGTATTTCGATTGTAATTGCATTAAATCTACATAGCAGTTTTGGGAGCATGACACAATGTTTATTCTTCCTATCTGTGAACATGGAATATCTTTACATTTTCTGATATCCTCTCTCCAATTTCTTTTTTCAGAGTAGTATAATTTTCAATATATAGATTTTTTTACTTCTTTTGTTGGATTGATTCATAAGTATTTCGTATTTTTGGGTGCTATTGTGAAGGCTGTGGCTTCCCTGATTTCTCTCAGTGAGATTTATGTTTTTGTTCAAGAATGCTATTGATTTTTGGTGTTGATTTTTTATTGAGCTATG
Source organism: Cuniculus paca (assembly GCA_004365215.1). Classification (NCBI taxonomy): domain Eukaryota; kingdom Metazoa; phylum Chordata; class Mammalia; order Rodentia; family Cuniculidae; genus Cuniculus; species Cuniculus paca. The sequence goes on along the minus strand of RJWT010026084.1, from coordinate 3,336 downwards.
CTACTGAATTTATTAATTCTAGAAGATTTTTGGTGAAGTTTTTGGGGTCTTCTATGTATAGTATTATGTCATCTATGAATAATGATAGTTTAACTTCTTCCTTTCCTATCCTTATTCCTTTTATGTCTTTCTTTTGCCTAATTGCTCTAGCTAATGTTTCCAGAATGATACTGAATAAGAGTGGTGATAGTGGGCGTCCTTGTCTTGTACTTGATTTTAGGCTGAAAGCTTTCAGGTTTAGTCCATTTAATATGACGTTGGCTGTTGTTTTATCATAGATGGCTTTTATTAGATTAAAGTAAACACCTATTCAAATTTTCTTCTATTCAAATTATGATTTTGTGCTGAACTTTATCAAAAGCTTTTTCTGCATCTATTGAGATGATCATGTGATTTTTTTGTCTTTGGCTCTGTTGATATGGTGTATTAATTTATTGATTTGTGTATGTTGAACCATTGCTGCATTCCTGGAATGAATCTTAATTGGTTGTGGTGTATAATCTTCTTGATAATTTATTGCATTCTGTTTGCCAGTATTTTATTTTGGACTTTTGTATCTATGTTCATTAGAGAGATTGGCCTGCAGTTCTCTTTTTTGGTTGGGTCTTTCTCTGGTTTTGATATCAGGGTGTAATATTTGCTTCCCAGAATGAATTAGGGAGAATTGCTTCCCTTTCAGTTGCATTAAAGAGTTTGAGGAGGGCTGGGGATCTAGCTCAGCGGTCTAAGTGCCTGCCCAGCAAGCGCAAGGGCATGAGTTCAATCCCTGGTGCCGCAAAAAAAAAAAAAAAAAAGAGTTTGAGGAGTATTGGCATTAAATCATCTCTGAATTTCTTGTAGAATTCAACTGTGAATCCATCAGGACAAGTGCTCCCCCCCCAGTAAGTTTTTAGATATGTTTTCAATTTCATTAGCTGATTTGTTGTTATTCCGAATTTTTATATCTTCTTGATCCAGCTTTGCTAATTCATGTGTTTCTAGAAATCTGTTCATTTCTTCTGTATTTTTGACTATATGAGAGTAAAGATTTTCAAAGTAGGGCATGTCAATCTTCTATATTTCCACAGGATCCATAGTGATTTCACCCTTTTCATTCCTTAGGGCATGAATTTGAGTTTTTTCTTTCCTTTTTTGGATAAGATTGGCTAGGGGTTTATCAATTTTATTTATTCTTTCAAAGAATCAACTTTTCAATTTATTAATTCTTTGTATTGTTTTCTTAGTCTCAATTGCATTAATTTATGCTCTGATCTTTTAAATTTCCCGTCTTCTTTGGGCTTTGGGCTTGACTTGTTCACCTTTTTTCTAGAAGTTTGAGGTGCAGCATTAGATTGTTTATTTGTGCTTGTTCTGTTTTCCTGATATGAGAATTCACTACTATAAATTTTCCCCTTACAAGGGCTTTCATTGTGACCCACAGGTTCCAATAAGTTGTATTTGCATTTTCATTTGACTGTATATATTGTTTAATTTCTTATTTAATTTCCTCTGTGACCCATTGATTGTTCAGTGGGGTGTTATTTAATTTCCAAATGTTTATGGAGCTTTTGCAGTTTCTTTTGCCATTAATTTCCAATTTCTTTGCAGTATGGTCAGATAATATGCATGGGATAATTTCAACTCCTTTGCATTTACTTAAGCATGTTGTATGGACCAGTATATGGTCTCTTTTAGAGAGCATCCCATGTGCAGCTGAGAAGAATGTGTATTCTGATGTTGTTGGGTGAGACACTGTAAATTTCTACTAAGTCCATTTGTTCACTAGTTTGATTCAGTTCTGTTATTTTCTTTTTGCTGATTTTTTTCTAATTGATCTGTCTCTTTGTCATACATAGTTGGATGCTCCCATGTTTGGTGCATATATATTTATGAGTATTATCTCTTCCTCCTGAAGTTTTCCCCTAACAAGTATGTAGTGACCTTCTTTAATCTCTTTTGATCATTCTTGGTTTGAAGTTCACATTGTCTGCAAATAGAATAGCTACGCCTGCTTTTTTGGGTTCCTGTCATATGGAGTATTGTTTTCCATTGTTTGACTTTCTAACTATGAATTTCCTTTTGAGTTAAATGTGTTTCTTTATACAGCATATTATTGGATTTTGTTTCTTGATCCACTCTGACAATCTGTTTCTTTTGAGTGATGAATTGAGGCCATTTACTTTAATGGTTATAACTGATATGTATTGGCTTATTTTTGTCATGTTATCTTTCTGCTGTTGGTCCCTTACTTTTCCCCTGTGTTTCATTGCTTGCCCTGCTTGTGGTTTTCTTTCTATTGTTGTTCTTGAAATTGTGATCATTTGTATCTTTTTCTAGAATATATTTCAGTACTTCCTATAGGGTTGCTTGAGTGGTCATAAAGTTTTTCAGTTCTTTGTCACTGAAGTATCTTATTTCTCCATTGATTTTGAGTTATTTTTGCAGGGTACATCAATTGGGTTGGAAATTGTTTTCTTTATGTACTTGAAATACTTCACTCCATCCTTTTCTTGACTTGATGGCTTGTGTTGAAAATAGTCTGCCTTGATTCTGATATACTTTCCTTCATAGGTGATCTGTTTCTTTTCTCTAGTGGATTTTGATATTCTGTTCTTATGCTGAATATCTGGGATCTTGATTATTATATGTCAAGTTGTGCATTTATTTTGTTTATGGCTAATTGAAGTCCTGTATGCCTCACTTATCTGTATGTCAGGTTCATTTCCCATGATTGGGAAATTTTCTGCTCTTACTTATGCAAATAGTGTTTTTATGACATTTGTGTTGTATCTTTTATTGACACCTGTTATCCTTATATTACTTCTCTTTGCATCATCTTGCAGATGTTGAATTGTTATTTCCCTATTTCTTTTTATTTGTAAGAGATCTTTCCTTTTATGATCACTAGCTGCAATCCTGTCTTGAAGGTCTGAGAGTGTGTCTTTAGTTTCATTCATGCAGTTTTGCCAACTTTCAATGGAATTTTGGATTTCCTGGATATAACATTGAATCTATTTCATATATTCTAATTGTTTCCTGCATTGTTCACTCAAGGTTTCCATCACTTTCCTATGCACCTCTATTTTTTTAATCTATGTCTTCTTTGGATATACTCACCAATTCTTTCATTACATTTATCACTTCTGTTTTTACCTGAGAAATTATTTCTGATATGATTTTCTTTACAGCTTCTTGGAGTTATTTCTGTACTTGTGTTGCTATCATTTCAGAAATTTCAGGTGTATGATTTCTAATTTGATCCATGTCTGTGTCTCCTGGACTTATCTGGATGGGCTAGATGTTTGAGATTGCAGTTTGTTCCTTTGTTTTGGCATTTTCCTGTGTCCCTCCAGATGA
>RJWT010026083.1:0-15957 GCA_004365215.1 Cuniculus paca | reverse complement strand
ATAATGCTTCATGTAATATTTTGGAACATTAAAATAAATGGTAGATTTAAATTACATTTAATAGTACTTTAAATAGAGATATCTAAATTAAAGTTATTTATTCCTCATAATGCATTAACAACGACTTACTGAAATTATCAACTAATTAGAATCTGAGAGAACCCTGCCTATTAATTATAAGTGAGCTAGAATAGAATACAAATCTGTAACATGTGCATTTTGTGTGTGCATATGTTGATACTGTCCTCAAAAAGAAATTGGATTGCAGAGTTTAATTCAATCCACCTTTGACAGAGGACAGAGTAAAATTAGGTTAGACAGGGCCTTATAAATTTCTTAACAGATGGAGGACTGTTTTTACAGTAAGATTCCTTTCCACCTAGAAAAAAAATTCCTATTCCGAAGGAAAAATGGGCTAAATTCTGAGATTTGGCTTCAATGACACCAAGTTTCATTAATCCAGTTCCTTGACAAAAACCTTGTTAAAATAGGTTTTCTTACTTTTTTTCTGCACAACTCAGAACATTCTGCAACTGTGATTATGAGAAATCAGAAGGAGATCATGGTTTCATGATTCAAATGAAAAAAAAATACAATATAATGGAATATGGGACATGAAAGAATCACAACTACCATTTGCCTACAAGAGGTTTAAATAATTGAGATTCTTCTCACTAATAAGCTTTCCAAACAGTAACTGAAATAAACTGTCATTAAAAATAATACATGTGGTGTCCATATTACAAATGAGAAAATCTACAGTTTCTCCCTTATTAATTAAATATGTCATCAGGTTTGATTTTGCCTCTCAACTCTGAAATATGCAATAAAAAAGAAAACCTTGAAAAGAAATTATACTTAGTTTTATTTTGTTTTGAAATAACCTTTCTTTGTTCCAAGAAACTCCAAAAAATGCTACATTCTTCCTTACTATCAAATAAGGTCTTTTAGATTTTGTTGGAAGCTACTGTAAATCCACCCAATAACTTAGAATATTACTAACAAATTCTTCCCTCTTACATGACAGATTATCCTGGCAAAGTACCATATTCCTATGAATAAAAAAATTGGTTTGATTCCTACTTATATAACCTTTCACCATGTGATTGTGAATAAATCACTTAATTTATCTAAGGCTCAGTGTTATCATCTATAGAAAGGCAATAAGGAGTGTAAGGATTAAAAATAATAAGTATTGTAAAGCAGTTAGTACAGTGTCTGTTATATATAGTATGAGTAATAAAAAAGAAAAGAAATATGTTAATAGTATATATTCAGTAATGTTATACATTATATTGATAAAGGACTGAAGGATCATAGTATAATCATATACTAATAAACAAATGCAATTGCATAATTGATACTTATTACAATAAGCATAGTTATAATGGTGTAATATTGCTTTTATTGCTTTTATTTCTATTATTTTTAGAGTTTGGAGTCAGACTGTCAAGTTCTAAATCATCCTGAGTCTAGAATTTAACAGTTATACTATCTTAAAGAATTGATTTCCATTTGTACCTTGGATTTTTTCATCTGTAAAATGGGCATAACAATCATGCCTAGCTCTGAGAATTGTAAGGCTAAAGTGAGTTACATTGTAAAAATTATTCAGACATTAAGGCTTGGCACAAGGCAAAACTACATAAGAACCAGTGGGTGTTACTGTTGATCCTATTTACTCTACGGAAGATTTATTCCTAGTAAATTGGAGTCTGTGACAGGGCAAAGGAGAGCACTACTGAGTAAAAACTTTGAATGGATATTTTACCTCTTGATCTAAATAAGTATTTCTCTACGTTTTCTTAAAAAGGGGGTAATTTTCTATAATTCAAAGATCCACGGTAATTTCTATTCTTTGCAGAGGCTGTGTTTTTACCTCTTCTGTTCTCTTGGCTCTTTGCACTCATGTGTCAGGTCTCCATTTCAACAGCTTGCCTTCGAAAGTCTTGTCTGAACCACACCAGGAAGGGTACCCTTCCATAGTCCCAAGATAATCTGTTTCCTTTCCTTTGTCCCACCATACTGGCTTACAACTGCCTGCGTAACTATTCACCCTTCCTGCAAAATAACAAGGACGTTAGAGGTCTCTATTTTTTACACATAATATTGGCAGTGATATAATACATTGCCTTTAGTGGCATAACATTTTGCCTTATTATCTATTTTGTTAATAACAAATTAACAAATAGATGAATCTGCGAGGGTCAGTATGGAATCCTTGGGTAGCTTGTGGCAAAAGTACAATTTGAGATCCATACTAACAAACGTCTAAATGTTTACAAGTTATTACATTACTGTGCTTTGTACCACTTTGACAAGATACATGACATAAACAACTCGAAAGGATGAAGCACTTGCTTTGGCTTGTGCTGTGTAATGTCTCAGCACATGGCCTGTTCACTCTCCCTTGCTTTATTGCCTCTGACCAGGAGGAACATCATGGCAGGAAGTGAGTGGTTCAATGATGCCGTTCAGCTCAGGGTAGCCAGGAAATTGAAAGACAGAAAGGGGTTGCAGTCCCCATATCCCCTTCAAGGACATCTTCCCGATATCCCCTTCCTCTAACGAAGTCCTGCCGCACACCATTCCAACAACTTCCCAACAGCAACATCAACTAGGGACCAAGCCTGCCACACTCAAGTGTTTGAGTGGCTAAGAGGTACCTAAAACTCAAGTTGTGTTAGCTACCTATTGCTTTGAATCGATTCTTATCTTTGACATGCATAAGGCTAGAGATTTCTGCAACTGTAAAATAACATGATATTAAGTATTCATGAATTATTACAAGGATCTTGGTGTACTGATGATCAGGAGATACTGGGAAGCAAAATTTTACAAACCAATGGAAATAAAAATACATAATAGCCAAATTTTTCAGTTAAATTGCTAATCATGTTACTAACAGCAAGGTCTTCACATAATGATTGCTCAGCTAATTATAACTTGACAGATAAATGTAATTTTTAAAAATGTTCACAAACTGAAAATATAGTTGCTAAAAATAAAACTTGGCTTGCAAATGAAAAAATTCAGATTATTTCATATGTTTTTCAAAATATTTTTCTTCTAATATATTAAAACATAAAATTATAAGATAGCTACATGTATTAAATTAATAGCAATTTTCAACTAAGTATTGACATTCAATTCAATTTTAGATTGCAGTATATTATTTATTAATGTATTTATGTTATAGTAACCATGTATGTAATATAACAATATATTTGTTATATTATGCATTATAGGTGTAAACATAAGTATGTATGAGCCACAAATTGGGACACCTAGGATATATAAGGAATTGGACAAATTTTATGTATAAATACATTTTGTTTTCATGGTACTTCAGATAAGGAATGTGATAAGGTCAAAAAGTTGTCTTCACTTTTATTTAAACACTGCATCTTCAAATCTTCCGTGATCCCAAAGTAGAATTCATGTTGACATTGGAATCTGAACAGCCACAAACATTACAGAATTCAGATACATTTGCCTTTTCTTTCAAGAACGTAGGTGCACTGGAGTCAAGAGGTGTTTCTCTGGGGCCCTCGGTGTGTCAGTCATGAAAGTGAATGCTTAGGTCATAGCTTATGCTGTGATTGCACTGAGTGCTAGATTCCAAGTCAACAATGCAACCGTGAGTTATTAAATATGTTCATGTTTTTTTGTATTTGTTTTATATGAGATCCTTTGCATAAAGGGATTCCATGAAAAGACTCATCTTGTTTGTTATCTCGTATGAACCTGCTTTTGCATCACTGTGTTTATTGTGAAAGTCTTCATCAGTTGCTTGAATGCCTCATCCCAAACAAAATGTGGTCTCTTCAAGAAGGTGACTGAAGATTTTTATCATTTCTATTAGCAAATCACCACAGAGCCTGGTACAAGAATTTTCTTACTGTAAAATTTTTAACAAATGAATAACTAATTGAACATATAGGTTAATTCCATTATAGTAAACTGTTTCTACAGAGGCTTAAAAAGCTTTCTTCTAGTATTTAAAACTCTATAGTGTATTCTTCCTTTTTCTCCTTATTTCCTAATTATTATAATGGACACAATTGACATTCATGAGCAAAAAATATGTAACTTCCTCTGCATGTACATGCAGAACACATATGCACAAATTCCTAAGATAAAGAAATATCAGTATTACTCACTATGAAAAGCTTTTGTGTATGTCTATGCATGACCTACACTTATCAACAGAGAATTAAATGGAACCAGACAATTTTTCTCTGCTTTTAGAAAAGTTTTCCTTTTATTAGATATTCAAGGAGAGTAGCTGTCAAAGGTCTTTTTGCAAGTTCACCTAATGTACAGTTTCCACATGTGTTAAACTTGCAGCATTCTGCTCACTTGGAGACAAGAGGGTATCCAGTTGCCAAAGCTTTTAATAAAAGGCAGTTTTATTCTGTTTCATTGTGGAGGTATTTGGGGAACGTTTTAATCGGGAAAAATTTGAAGGTTATTTCACACAAATGACAGCTTAACTTTAGAGAGTCTTCCCACTAATAAAAACTAGATACTTCATGTCTGTGCCTGAGATGGGATTTCAGAATATATTCTTTTACATCCATTTTGTAGTAAAATTTAAAGAATTTTACCCCTTTCGGTGTGGCCACAGGCAACAAAACTAGGTCAGTAAACAGTGCCACATTCCATTATACATATACATTGTCTACTCAGTGTAAATGTTTTAATATTTAGCTCATCCTTGACATTTTATATCTGGTGATCTAAAATCAATGATGTATTTTAAAGTTGAAAAAACAGTTAGTATATATATATGTGCACACTTGGAAATCTGTACATATTGCTTACTATTAAGAAGAAAAAACATGAAGGGAAGGGAGGGGAATGGGGAAAAAGACTCAAGTTATATTCTGTACAGGTTCAAATTCGCTATCATTCATGTGGTCATTATATATATAAAGTGTACAAATAAATTCAGATTAAAAAGTAAATTCTACCAAGCAGAAAAAAATAAAAGTAAAAAAAAAAAAAGAAGAAAATAACAAGGTATGTAGTTATCTCAAAGATAGATGTGCTATTTTGTTGCAACCATTTTCTACCCAGTCTCTCACTCTCTTCTTTAACTCAAATATGTACTTGAGTGGTAATCATGTCCTACTTGTTAGTTAGATTTCTGAAGCAGGAGTTTTTATATGAAACAAGATAAGCAAGGCTTTATCTGATATCTTTGCTTATATCCAAAAAGTAGACAAATTATTAATGATAAATGGATTTCTAGGTAGCATAAGCTTTGAGAATAATAGGTGCTGGGAAGAAATGATAAGTGTTAGAGGGATGTGGGGGTCTCAGGTGGTTAGACAGGGAGGGTTTCTCTCTGGAGTTACAGCGGAAGGGGTTTTCAGTTTCCTGTCTAAAGCTGATTTCTCTACCTATTCTCTGGATCTCTTCCAGATTTCTTTGACATCTTTCTCTACTGATTTATTTTTTCTCTGACTCATATCTTTAAGTCTTCCTCTCTGCTGGACATCTGTTATTTTGTGTTACCCGATCTACCTTTCCCTCTCTAAAAATATCAGCCCTTCTACTGAGTACAATGCACCCTTGATCTTGCTTCCTTCAGAATCTAAGTCATGCTTATTCCACACTTTTGTCATATGACAGTACCTACTTCAAGCTTGATCAGGTATATTTTTACATGATTAGTCACAGCTTGTGGCCAGAGATGGAAAAGTGAGTCCAATCCGATCAAAATCCTTCTCTAAGATTGTATATGTGGAGGCTAAGAGAAAATTTCTTCTATTTTGGGAACAAGAAATGAAATAATTCGAATGCCTAGAGCTTCTGAGTCATCCCCATTCTGGAACATTACTGATCTGAGTCAGTATTTATGTTACAGTTTCCTTTTGAACATTACTTGGTATGAATTATTGTTACGTCTTTATGTCCACTCTGTTGGTTCCTTCTGGCCATTATGTAGACAGGCTGTAGACTTTGCTGTTCAAAATCAAACAAATCATTTTCACCAAGACCACATTTCATTCTGGGTTTTTTACTCTCACTCTCTCTTATTGTTTCCTTCATCCATTTCTTTTTCACTAACTCCTTAATAAATGGATGTACACTGTCAACTTACTTAGATTTTATTAACCATTCCTGTTTCAGTCTGAAATCATTTTTAACAAAGTCACTGTTTTTGGCCTCCTTGGGAACTCTAATCGTCCTGTTTGACCCCAAATACAGAAAGGTCCTCTGTCATTTCTCACCAAGTTATCACAATTTTTTGTTTATTTATTTGTTTATTTTGATTTGAACTTAGAGCTTCAGGAGTTTGAGCACAAAGCCTTAGGCATACTAAGCGCATGCTCTAAAACTGGTTTAATGCTAACACCAAACCACTATTCTTGGCGTTTTTTTTCTACTACTTTTCCGAGGAGCCCAGCTCTCTTTCCAGGCATTGTTCACCTTTGTAACCCTTTATCTACTGTTGTTTCCCACAGCACTCTTCTTGAACCTTTCCTCTTGTTTCTTCTCTCTAGACAAACACAGGCTTTCTCAGAACTTCGCTTGTCACACAATCCTAACGACTCCAAAGCCATCCTCGTAGAATCTTCCTTTTGTTTAACAGGACCTCAAATTCTGCATGTGCAAAACTGAACTCATCATATTCTTCCTGCATCTCAGTCAATCCACATGTTTCCCATCTTAGGACATAGGGCCATGAGTCACCTGTGCTCTGTGATGGATATTTATGTCCATGAGGTGATTCTTGAATGCAGTGTGCTCTGAAAATGAAACAATTTGAGGATATTATAAGTGATTTTCACACTGCCTAGCCCAAAATACTCAACCAAGAGCTGCTGTGGGACCTATGTTCTGAAGGAAAGAAGAGAATTTAAATCTTATTTTAATAGATAAGGCCCCTTCTTACGAATCCTCTCAGTCTAAATACACATTTTAACAATATAATCTATTTAAAGAAACTATGATGTGCTTATCACTCATCTTGCAATTCAGTTAAATAGGATACATGCTAATGTATCTCATTTACTTAGTCTTTCATTTAAAATAATCTAGACTTCCTCAGCAAAAAAACCCTTCCTACCACAGGTTGTAGAAGTGCTTGAAAACTTCCAGCTCATAAGCGGTTCATTCTCAAAAAACCCCTGGGCATTGATCATCCACCTTGGCAGGCTCCCCCAGCATCAGATCAGCATCATGCACTTTCTCAGTAAGAACATCCATCACTTTGCATGGCCCTCATTGGTTTATGAGTCTGTATCCCCCTATTACATTTGAACTTCTTAAGTTTGAGGTCTTTGCTGCAAGCACTGATGTGTCTCCAAATCTGACGTGATGAGAACTTTCTACAAAAAAACGCACATTTTAAGTGCAGTATAAAATCCTCCCTTGCCTACTTACAAACTTATGGGCTCTATAGTATCTCCAGAAAACAAAGGTACTACAAGACTCAGTGAGAATCTTCCCTTGTATATGACAGCCATATAGTAAAGCAACATATTTAGCTGACCTTCTGCAAGAGGAATGTGCGTTGAAAAACAAGGTCTTTATTTTGAACCCTACAAAGCTGAACTTGAGATTTGTCCTACCATCATCTCAAATTTAGAAAGATGGTGTGAAGAATGTTTGCTTATCTCAGCTGTCTTTGATTTATTTTGTAGCTTGACTCCTAAGTGGAATCTTGTGATTTGAGTTCATTTCATGACTAATGCTGTAAGATGCTGATTGCTTGAATTAAAGCCTCTTTGCTCCTCCAGTCATTCACAGGCAATCACTAGCAAAAGCACAAAACAATGTCAGCTTTCCAAGATTTAAAACACTCTGTACTGTGTTTCTGGGAAGGCTAAATAAAACATGACTGAGAGTGACAGAAGGTGCTTAACCCAAAAGCCTCTTTGACTGGTGTTTACTAGGTCTTTTTGCTGATTTTTAAACATGTACTATAAATCTATCAAACTATAAGATTCAAGGTGTCCAGTCGACCAGACATCTCAGTGGACACCAATATCTCCATAAAAACCTATGTAAGTTTATCACAGCCACTACCGAATGTTAGCACAAAGGGAGTATCTTGACAGAACAAAGTATTATATTATAGCTCTAGAGGTTACAAGTCCAAATTAAAGCATTGTAAGTGCTGCATTTTTACTGGAAACTCTGGAGGAGAGTTGTTTTCCTGCCTCTTCTGGCCTCATCAGGACCTCTCTGTTTCCTTTCCTAATGGCATTTTCCTACATCTTCAAAGCTGGAGATTACCTTATCTGGTTCTCTCCTGTGCCTCATCTCCCATGTGAGGGATTTATAATCTTACTGAACCTGTTCGGGTATCCAGGATAATCCGTCCATATACTCACAAGCTGATTAGCACCCTCGATCTTGTCTTCAATGGTATTTTCCTCTCAAATTCTCCAGATTAGGATTTAGACGATGGGGGTGGTATATTATTCTGCCCACTACTATATATAACAAACATCTTGGTTAAAACTTGCCAGATATAATATAAGATACCCAAATACATTCAAATTTCAGATGAACAATACATTTTTAATTTATAAATATGTGTTACACTGTATCAGTCAGTGTTTTTCTAGAGAAACAGATATAACACAATGTACACAAATGTATAAGAAATTACAAGATCGGTATACAATGGCTATCCATACTTGGGTATAAATAACCTTGAACTCTGATCCAGACACAAAAACATTATAGAGCCTAAACTACTCTGCTGCTTTTAATATATACTATGTTATAATTAAAAGTCACAAATCCTACCTTATGGTAATTGTTAAGCAAAATATAAATATCTTTTTAGATCATGAAGTGTCTCAATTATGTTATTTTATATGTTGTCATGTTCATTAAAGAAAATTCTTGTGATTCAATGTTATAAGAAAACAAGATACAAATTACATAAAAAGTATAATTGCAACATAAACCAAGTAGTTTAGGCCCTTGAGGATACTGGAAGCAAATACATCAAAATATCAAAAGAGATTTTTCTTTCTGATGGGTGGGGGTGTATCTGTTTTAAAATTTCTTCTTTGTATTTTCCCTTAATTTCTCTCATGTATTACTTCTATTATATAAAGATATAATAAGAGAAAAGCTATATGCAAACAATGGTTAAGTTTACCCTGCTTGCCAGATTAATTTATTGTGACAGATTCAAGATGCATTAAAGTAATTATGGGGTAGTTATCATAAAAAGAATTCATTCATCATTTATGAATGGAAAGTATTATAAACTATGTTTATATATTGCCATCACTTTGAAAATTTTTATAATCCATTTTATACAAATGAAAACAGTAAAAACATAGTCTGTTTCTCTTAATATAAATTCATTCAAATTTCTGTTAGTTTAATAACACTTGAGAAACCATATTTTGAATATGTAAATTTGTCAATTATTCACGCAGATAACAACATCAGGAATCCTGTCACACAACTACTATGTGTTTGCTAATTAGTAATATTTGTGAGAACCTGGTCATTTCTAGTAACTTGCTCTTTTGATTAATACCTTGAAAGCAAAGCCAGCTGTTAATTATATTAACACAGATTCCTTGGGAATCATCATAATCCATTTTAATGTACTGACAATTATTATTAATCAAGTCCAGAGAGTTGAAGTGTTACAAATTTGAAAATTTAGACTTGCTGTGCTTCAGCATAAAGATTAATATCTGGAGGCAAAGAAGGCATACAGGTCTATGTTTGCATTTCCACCACTCTTGGAAGCTGAGGCAGTATGATGTTGTTCAAACTCAGGCCAGGCAAATAAGTAACTTAAAGAGACCCATCTTATAATATAAAAGAAAGAGGATATGTTCAGCATGGAGGGCCTGGACTCAAGCCCCAGTACTGCAAAAAAGAAGAAAAAAGATTTATGTGAAAGTAAAAAGTAGTAGAATTGTTCTTTCTTTTTTTATGAAGAAAGTAGGTTTTTTTTCCCTAAGTATGAGAGTTGTGTTTTGTTATGCAGTTAAGTCTTGTTACATGATGCAAAACAACCAGATATAGACTAAAAAATTAATTCGAAATTACATGCTTGTTATATTGCTGAATCGAAAAAAGAATAGTAGATAGAGTTTGTTAAGAAATACTAAAACAAAGAAACCATGACATTGTAGGCATAAATTAAAGACAAATGTCATTGAAAGAGGAAAGAGCCTAAGACAGGATTTAGAAAACAGGATGTAGATGGACTTTTTGTTTTTCTTCTTGTCCTCACTGGCTAGTCCTCCTTAATCCTTGACATTTATTTTTTGTCCGTGGATCAAGAGCCCAGTGGCATTCTAACCGCTGACATCATGGACAATATCACATGGTTTTAGACCTTTCTAATGGAATCATAGACTCTAGAGATAATAAACACTTTGGTACAATTGTAAAGGACTGAAGTGAAAGATTATTAATGTATCTCCTTTTGTATATGCAGCTAACAGCTTTATATGAGGAACAGTGATATATTCTTGGATTCATTTTATTTATTTAGGTGGATTTAATCATTAAGCTCTTGATTTAAGAGCTACTTCATGAAAGACACTGCTGAAAGTGTTGCAGATGAAGAGATGGAAAGAAAAATAATGCTTTACATGCAAGATCTTAGTATACTTTGAGAGGAGGGTTACAAATACATGCAGATGTCCTCATACCAAATTCGGGTAACTCTGATGGGATGCAGAGAATCGTCAAGAAAATTTAAAAGGGCAATGTGAGACTCAAAAGGGGACAGTGATAATTTCAATGAAATAAACTAGAGAAGATCCTCTGTGGATGTGACATTTGCACATAAGCCTGAATGACTAGAAGGAATCGGCTAGGCCAAAATCTAGGAGAGCAGTGTTCTGGGCATAAAGCCTGGAATGTGGAAGAGGATTTAGAGTATTTGATGGACTAAAAGGGACCAGGGAATTAAGTACACTCAACCATGAGGAGAATGGTGAAATTGAGCAAAATGCAGACAGAGATACCCAAAGACCAAGTGGGCCTTCGCAAAAGTTTACTTGGATTACAGTAAAGAATGATTAGCAGAATGCTAAGCAGGTCACTGTCATGATCTGAAAATTGACACATTCCAAAGAGACACATTTTTCAAATGGATAATGGCAGATGAAATTAAAGGCATATATACAGGAATAGGTTAAGAAATCAAATCATGTATTTTCCTCATTTTCTTTTCCCAATAAAGCACAGTTGAGTTTGGCTAGTAATTAATCTGTGTATAATTTGCCTAATGTTGTAATCTCTATGAAAATGATTGATGAACCAAGACTGCCTCTCTAATTACAGATACTCCATTATATATTATAATAATCACTTATAATTACCAGTTTGTTTCTGAAATGAAAAGCAAGTCTGGTATGATCGAAATATTCAGTGAATGCTTAAGCTAAAAGTAGTATTGCATTATTTACCCCCCTCAGAATGCTCCCCCTCCCTATTTTTGAGCACACTAATGCCATCTTTCCTGTCACTTTTTGAAGTCGTCCTGGAATATTTACCTTTCATGCTTACTTTGCCTCTGGAATAGAGCTAGAAGTTGCAGAGTGCCAGATCTGGTGAATAACGCAAGTGAAGACATTCCACAATGCTTTTATTTAACACAAATTGCCATAAGCATTTTTATCCATTCAGAACATCGAGGCAGCCAGGACAGTGCAACTAAAAACACCGAATTAGACTTCCAGAACTACTTCAGAGAAGAGCAGTAAGGTGGGATGTGTGTGTGTGTGTGTGAAGTGTGAGGGGGGAGTACTGTCAGGGAATATTAGTGAAAATGTGAATTTTATTGTGATAAATATAATAAACATTCTTCTTATTTTTTCATCCCAATCATATTGGGTGATCTTCACATAGATTGTGCTGGAATATGGTCATCACCAGGGGCCTTAGATGTTAGCCAAAAAGCTGTCTATGTCTCACTACAGATTCCCTGCTACCTAGAAGGACCTGCCCTACATTATTGAGCTAATTTCAGATAAAAGCATAAATTGAGCTCGGGTTCCTTATCATATCATATACTTTTCATTACACCATGGCAGCTCTTCTTCTCTATGTTTATGAGAAAGCAGGAGCATCCATTTATCTAATTCTTTCCTTGCATTTTGACCTTCCTAATGAATGTGAAGGGTACATCAAATGGCCAACTAATTTTAGGCCTATGCATCTAGATTTGAAATAGCATGATAGTCATACTTTTCTAACTCTAAATATCCTAGGAAAACATTTATATAATATTTAGATATAAATTTAATTTTTATAGAAAGTAAAAACTTTAAACTCATTGACTTTGTAATAAATCATTGTTTCATAGTATGAAAAATAAAATGATTAAGAATCTCTCTCAGAGAAATATTTTTAAATGTAATTAATCCACTCTAGTAATAATGTGCCTTTGCACTTAGTAAAAGTTATTATTTTTTCACTTAGTAGAAGTTCTTCTTTTTTCACAAAACACAGATTTTGATTTGATACTTGAATAATATGAAAGAACAAGATCAAATTTTATTTAAACTATAGTGGGAATAAGTGAGATGCAAATGAAAGCTAAACGAGTAACTTGCTTTTGCAGGGGAGGAAAAAAAAATAATTTCTCTACATAAAAATCATTCCCACTAATATAGATCAAATTTCAGCAAATTGTCTCATCCAGAAGAAAATTGTGTATCTCTAAGTTTTCAACCGTCTCTTCTTAATAAGAACTACTTCCAGAAAAAATTTCTAACATCCCTCTTTAGTTCTGTAATTTTATGAGGTTTCATAATTTTCATAAATGGAAAAAGTCATGAGTTTTCAAGCTTGAGTGGTCCTTAACTGGTGATGCAAATTTGTGAACATCTCTGTTGTCTCTGCGATCCTTCCTCTTGCTTTTTAGCTCCACACTTAAAGGCCTATGACTTGAAATTTCTCTTGTAGATTGAAAATTCAATTTAATGACTACAAACACAAGCCTTCTGGGTTATGTTTTGTTTGTTTGTTTGTTTTGGGGGTTCCTTTTGACAGCAAAATGATTTTCTGTTGTATTGATTTTCTGAAACCTCTTGATCTCAGAAGTCATTGAATATGTGAGTTTGTAGGTAAAGCAGTTAGGGTTTGCAATACTCATTGTGATCTAAAGGAAAACAGGTTAATGTACAGAGAGAATAAGAGAGATGTGCATTTTTCTGAGTTTGACACAATAGCTTCTTGAATTTCTCACAAAGTGTTTTAATCTATTGACGAGTTCTGAAAAATAGTTTCTAATGGTTACAATTTAACATTGTTTAAGAATATAAAGGTATATGGATTCCCTCATTTAATAATGAGACTTTGTAACAGATTTTAAAACTACAGAAAAAACATGAAATATAATTCAATTCTAATTTTATCACTTGTAGGCAATCTGTGTAATCATTTGGAGGCATTTCTGTATTTTTATATTTGTGTAGTCACTGAATTATAATATAAACACTTGATATAACTTTTTAAGAAGTAATTGTTTTCACTCTCTGCACAGTTTTTAATGTCTTTTCTTTACTAACTTCTCAGCACTAAAATACCTCTTACGTAATTGAAGTTTTCCATTTTATTTTACTGTAAACTATCTAATTTTAAAATATTTCTATTCTAATTATTATGAAGACAACTTAGACTAGAAAATAAAATGAAAAATTCAGTGATTTAAGAATTTCTTATATTCCTGCTTGTTAATAATAAGAGTTAAATCTTGGGAGCACCCAATATATATTCGACCAAAGAATGGATGAAGAAAATTTAGTGCGTATACGCAGTTCAGTACTACTCTGCCATAAAGAAGGATAAATGAGTCATTTATAGGAAAATGGATGCACTTTAAGACCATAATGTTAAGTAAGATAAATTCTACAGAGAAGCTTAAATAGCACATGTTGCCTCTTATGCAAGAAATTAAAAATATAAATAAATTAACAATTAAGCTAGGCATGGTGGTGCAAGTCTGTAATCCTAGCACTCAGGAAGCTGAGGCTGGAGGATCACTGTGAGTTTAAGGCCAGCCTGGGCTACAAAATGAGTTGAAGTTCAGCCTGAATTGCATAGTGAAACCTTGTTTTGTAAAGAACAAAAATAAAATAAAGCAAAATAAAATAATAAAATAAAATAAATTAGGGACCAGGGATATAGAACTTTTGCAAAAGGAAAGAGCAGAAAGAGAGTAAAGAAAAGAATATGATGCAAAAAAGGATTTAAGGTGTTATGTATGTGTATGGGTTTCCCACAATGAATTTAATCATCATATAATGCAAATATACAGTATGCTTCATCTCGCCAAAAGGTCAAGAAGTGATGCAAATATGTACTAATAAAAATAAAAATAGAAGAATAATTTATATATAAGTGGGCATGGTGATGCAAGCCCGTAATTCCAGAACTCTGAGAGGCTGACGCAGAAGGATAGCAATTTTAAGCCCAACCTACTACTTAGTGATTTAGGGAGATTGCCACATCTCAAAAATAATAATAATAATAATAATAATAATAATAGTCTGGAGTGAAAAGCCTTGAGTTCAGAGATCTTTTCTCAAATGGGAAGAACATACTGAGGGGAGGGGGAAGTGAAAGGCGGAAAGGAAATGAAATATTGAAAGAAAGAAAAAAAGGAAATAGCGTTTTTGCAAATAGGAAGCTGACCAAGGATGAAAGGAGCAGGGAGAAGTGAGGGATGAGGAACAAGAACAACAACAGAAAGAATTAAAATATGCTCTGGTCAAACACAAACTCCCCATAATAAATGGGAGCCAAAAAGCTGTTTATGTCTCACTACAGATTCCCTGCTACCCAGAAGGACCTGCCCTACATTATTGAGTCATTATAGACTGAAAACATGTACTAATTTAAATACAGGCCCTGGGTTCAATCCACAGTACAAAAAATAAAAGATTTACACCTGAGCTATGGGGAAGAAACATGCAAAGAATTTAACATGTACTTAATTTTCTTAAAAAAAAAATAAGGACTAACAGAGCAGAAAACAAGACACGCTTAAATATTTTATCTCGTCATTTTGAGGGAGGAAGCCTGGACATGCATCTCCAATAAGCAGCGAGAGTTTCCCAGGCTAGCTAGGTGGAATCAGCCTGTCTATGCAAATCTATGGAAAGCCAACCATCGCCAGGGGATTGCCTCGCACTTTCCGGACTAGCTGAACTAAGGCTTTAGGGGAAGAGCAGTAGGTAATAAGCTAATAAAATAAGCTCGAGCCAGCCAGAGAGTCATAAATACCATGGGAAAGGGTTTTGAAAAAAGAAAAACCTAGTAATAAAACTGATGACGAAAGTAATGTTTGCTGTATGTTTTCTCTGGGCTAGATACTGAGTTCACCCCTGATTCCTCTGGGGTTGCTGCTATTACTGTACTCTTAGAAATGAGAGAACCGAGTCACAGATGCAGTAATGAACTTAGCTGCACACAGGTCATTCTCGTTGATCTGCAGCTTCAGTTCTGGGCACCTCTCTGTCCTGAGGTGCTCTTCCCAGTGTGTCCCGCCTGTGCCCCAGCAGATCTCTCCATAGACCATAGAGAGGCATCGGCCTCGAGGAAGTGTATGAATGCAAGAAGTAGACCCATTCTTCATGAAGATCTGTCTATTCAGAAGGAAATATTTGTTTCTTCCTCTGGCAATCTCCCTTGCCTCCTATATTGTAGCATCCTTGAATTTCAATAAAGAGAACTCCTTTGATTTATATTTAGCTGAATTTGCTTCCCAGAACACGTCTAGAGAAAACTTCCCTGCAATTGTTTAAAGCTTTATTTTTTTGACCAGATGCCAAGAAAAGTGCTTTTCTCACCAACTTCCTCTCATTTATCATTTTTTCATTAGGTCATCCAAAATATACCCTCATTTCTCTTGTGATACTCACTACTTACATTAATGCTAGTATGTATCGTGTTAGTAAAATAATATTTATTACCATACTATCAGGACAATACCTCTGA
>RJWT010026082.1:0-15937 GCA_004365215.1 Cuniculus paca | reverse complement strand
TTGAGTCCTTCTCTGGTTTTGGTATCAAGATATTACTTGCTTCCAGAAAGGACATTGGGAGTATTATTTCCCTTCCAATTTCATTAATGGATTTGATGAGTAATACCACTGTATCTTCACTAAATTTATTTTAGAATTCAGGAGTGAATACATCAGGACCTGGGCTTTTCTTTGTCGATAAGTTTTTAATTACATTTCAATTTCATATTGGCTTATTTAGAAATATTATATCTTTTTGATTCAGCTTTGGTAATTCATATTTATCTATGAATCTGTCCATTTCTTCTATGTTTTCTATTTTGTTAGAGTAAAGGTTCTCAAAGTAGCTACTGATGATCTTCTGGATTTCTGAAGGATCCATTGTGATTTCACCCTTTTCATTCTGAACAGCAAAAATTTGAGTCTTTTCTCCCCACCCCTTTTGTTTTGCTTTGTTTTGTTTTGTTTTGTTAAGGTTGGCTAAGGGTTTGTTAATTTTAATCTTTCAAAGAACTAACTCTGATTATTTTTGTATCATTTACTTAGTCTCAATTGCATTAATTTCTACTCTGATAGTTATAATTTCCTCCCTTTGAGTTTGATTTGTTCTTTTTTCAGAAGTCTGAGGCAAACCATTAGGTTTTTTTATTTGAGCTTGTTCTGTTTTCCTGATTTGAGAATTTACTGCTATTGATTTTCCTTTTGTTGCTGCTTTCATTTCATCCCATAAATGCCACTATGTTGCATTGGCATTATCACTTAATTGTAGATTCCGTTTAATTTCTTCCTTAATTTCATTTGTGATCCATTGGTTGTTTTGTAGGGTTTTATTTCATTTCCATATATTTATGAACTTTTTGTGGTTTCTTTTGCCATTTATTTCCACTTTCATTGCACTATGGTCAGATAATATGTGTGAAATAATTTCAATTCTTTTGCATTTACTTAAGCATGTTTTATGGGCTAGTATGTGGTTTATTTTGGAGACTGTCTCATGGGTTGCTGATAAGAATGAGTATTCTGATATTGTAGCATGAAACACTCTGTAGACATCTACTAAGTCTATTTGTTCAGAGGTACGGTTCAGTTCCGATATTTCTTTGTTGATTTCTTATCTAGTTGGCCTATTTTTGACAATGGGGTATTAAGTTCCACCATTAAAATTGTGTTAGTGCTCATTTGATTTTTCATGTCTTTTAATATTTGTTTTATACAGGTGGGTACCTCTGTATTTGGTGCATAGATATGAATGATTCTTCTTCTAGTTTTCTCTTAACAAGCATATAGTGGCCTTTTTCATCTCTTTTGATGTCTTGACTTGAACTTCACATTGTCTCTGAATGGAATATCTAACCCTGCTTTTTTCTGGGTTCCCGTCATATGGTATATTATTTTCCATCCTTTGATTTTCAGTTTATGAGTAGCTTTTTGAGTTTAATGTGTTTCTGGAATGAAGTATATTGTTAGATCTTTCTTCTTGGTTCATTTTGCCAATTTATTTCTTTGGATTATTTCTTTACATTTATGGTTATAACTGTTATGTATTGGCTTGTCTCTGTCATATATTTTTCCTTGTGATGGTTCCCTGTTTTTTCTATGTTTAATTGCTTCCCCTGCCTGGTGCCTTCTTTCCATTGGTGCTTTCAGAATTGTGGGGCTTGTTATTCCTTTCCAGAATATCTTTCAGAACTCTTTATAGAGCTGGTTTGGTTTTTATGAATTCCTTCAGTTCTTCTTTGTCATTGAAATATTTTATTTCTCCATTAATTCTGAAAGATAATTTTGCAGGACACATCAATCTGGAATGGAAGTTGTTTTCTTTCAGGGCTTGAAATACTTCACTTCAAGCTCTTCCTGACTTAAGGATTGGTGTTGAAAAGTCTATTGTGATTCTGATGGGTTTTCCTTATACGAGATTTGTTTCTTTTCTCTAACAGTTTTTGATATTCTATTCTTGTGTTGAATTTTTGGGATCTTGATTATTATATGCCTTGGTGTAGATTTACTTTGGTCACGACTAATTAGAGTACTGTATGCCTCACTTATCTGTATGTCAAATTCTGTTTCTATGCTTGGGAAGTTTTCTGCTATTATTTCTCTGAACAGGTTTTTTTTAACGTTGTTTCTGCCGACTCCTGCATTTTTATTAACTCCAATCAGTCTTATGTTGTTCTTCTTTACATTGTCTTGCAGGTGTTGGATTATTTTTAAATGATTTCTTGTTGTTTTTAAGAGATTTTTCTTTACAAGTTCACTAACCACAAACAAGACTTTTAGGTCTGATATTCTGTCTTTACTTTCTTTCATATGGTTTTGCAAACTTTTAATGGAAATTTTAATTTCTTGGTTATTTGAATTTGTTTCATGGATTCCATATCTTTCATATGTTGGGCATTCATAGTTTTCATTATTTTTCTATGCTCTTTTTTTTTAATCTATGTCTACTCTAGAATTGCTGAGCAAGACCTTCATTATGGTCTTCATCATTTTTCTTTACCTGTGAGTTTATTTTCATTTTGATTTTGATATCTTCTATAGCCTCATGTATATGTAGTTTTTTATTTCTTCTACTATCATTCCAGTAAATTCAGATGGGTGGCTTCTGATTCCCACCATCTCATCGTCCTCTGGGTTTGTCCTTGGTGGGCTGGAAGTCTAGGATTGAATGTTGTTTCTGTTTCTTATCATTTTATATTTTTTCCATTTTAATTCATTTTCCATGTTGTTTGTATTTTTCTTATGTTATGTAGCTTTATTGCTGATATCCAAGCTTCCCTAGGAAATGTCTATTCCTCTGAGATGTCTTCAAGGTGTAGCTGACTGTTGGTCTTTGTGTCTGTCCCAAGATCCTATCTTTATTAGGGGAGAGGTGTTGCTATTTGACTAAGCACCTAGTTCCTCTGTACTGGGCTATGGGAATGATTGTGACCCCAGATGCCCACAGTGCTATCATACGAAGGTGAATAACTGATAATAGCAAGCATGGAATCTTGATTAAAGTAGTACAGTTAGCAATAACATATCATCAGGCACAATGTAGAAACTGATAATCTATGGTAACTACTAATTTGGTATCTCTAAAAAAAGATGAGATCTATAGTTACATAAAAATATCTAACATAGACCAGGAGTTTGTGTCCAGTGGATTTTCTTTTGGAAGGGTGATGTTTTCCTTGTAGGAAAGGGGAATTTAAGAGGTATATGGACAACACAGTTTAAGATAAATATAGTAGAAGCAAGGTTGAAGGACTAAGGATGATCACCCAAACTTTGAGAAGCTGGAGAAGAAGACAGCAGAGAAAGAATGAAGAAGAAAGCAAAAGAATTTCAAGACAAAACAGAAAGACCAGAGACAGTGTTCATTCACTGTAAATATCAGAGAACACAGAAAGACTGTTCAGAAAAGAGCGAGGCAGGACAGAGAAAACAAGCCAAACAATAAATGTCAAAACCTAAACAACCTCCTTCCAAAATAAATAAGTAAATAAAAATAGAAAAAAAATTACATAAAAATTCCTGTGGTGCCCCAAGTTTGGTGTTAGTTCCCTAGTGAGACCCTGAATCTGTACCGAATAACTCTGCCAAGTCTGCAGGAGGATTACTGCAGGGTGTGGGGCTACTCTTGGCATCATGCTGCCTCTTCTTTCGGGAGCTGGTCACAGGGTGAGGGGAGTGCCCTTGTTGTCAGCCATCCAAGGTGTTTCCTGCTGGTCTCAGGATAGGTGATGTTGCACCCAAGGTTGCTTGCCTAGTTGCACTGATCGTCACAAGGTGGGGGTGGGGGTGGGAGTGGGGGTGGGGAGTGCAGGAGGGTGCCCTGTTTTCTGTCACCAGCTAAGACCTGTTGCCTGCTTGTAGTCCTTTGTACCTAGGGCCAAGACTGGCTTTTGCTGTTACCTGGAATGGAGTCTGTGTCCCAGCTTCTACCTCTCAGGTGAGTTACCCCCACTCTGTTGCTCAAGTGCCAGCTGTTTACTGTGACTGCAGGGCCCTTTCCTCATTTCACTCCAGAACGTTGGAACTGCAGTGACCCTGGGGTTTTTCTGCTGAAGTTCAAGTCCCAGCACAATGAGATAAAATAGTGGTTCCCACCCACCAGCTACTACTCTGCATGACTGCATGCGGGGTGCTGCTCCGGTTCACTCACCAATTGATGACTGTGATGTGGGCCACTCGGGAAAGTGTCTCGTGTACTTACTGCTCTAACTGCACAAGACACTCCCAGTCCAGGTCAGGTCCAGTCTCCCAGGGAAGAGCAAGTAGCTTTCGCTGACTCCCCGCCCGCCAGGTCAGCTACACAGCTGCTCCGCACTCTGTGGTCTGAGTCTCAGGTCTGTGGCTGTGAGCTAGTTCTCCTGTAGCAGTGAATCCTACTTTCTCCTTTGCCTCTGTCAGTTCCCCTGTGGATCTCTTGTGACTTGGAATCCTTTTGATTTCTCTTCTGGCAGTTGTTTCCAACCTCTTTGCTCTTTGTTCTGAAGAAGCTGAGTAACTGACACTCAGCACTCCACCATTTTTAAAACCCCTCTCCCCCCTGAAAACACTTCATGATTTTGAGAATGAATTAAAACTATGCTTATAAGCCATAGTTTCTTTTCATCAAAGCTTTTTTTTTTCTTTACAGAAATTTGAAATATTCCCAAAATGTCTATTATCTTCTGGAACTCAATTTCTATATGAGTTTTCTGGAGCTAACTTAATGCTTCTTGTCTCTCTCCCTTTCATTCTGTTCTCCAAAGAAGGGGATTGAGGTTAAAGTCCAAAAACAAGGATTAGGCTCCCTTTTTTAGTGGAAGAATATTTTAAGATCAGAATTGTAAGAATATGCAGTCATTTTTCTCTTTAACACCTTTGAAATAGGAAGATCTTAAACCTGGCCTTAAGAGCTCCATCTGCCCCACTCCTATCGTGTATGCTCAGAACAGTTCTGCATTTCCAATTGTGACTAAATTCTCTTTCATATATGTTGTCTCAGCCTCCTTTTCTCATAGGACTGAGACAAGTTTCTTTGTTTTTTTAAGGAAATTAGAAGCTCTTATCTGGAAGTTTAAGAAATACATTAACTAGACTGTCTTGGGTCTAATTAGCTTTCTTACCTAATAAATATATGTATTTAGTTAATGTAGAGAAATTAAAAACAACATGAAAAAGTTTAAAGGTTACCTTAAGTAGAGAGAAAGGTATATAAAGTTTAATTGTGCATTCCAATTTAGCTTTTGCATTAGCATTTGGATCTCAAATTCCTCATACCAAGAAAATGTCATTTTATTTTCTTTAGAAGTAATCCTTATATATAACTTGGGAATCTTATATAATATAGGGGTGAACCAAGCTGACATGTACACATTATTGAATCCCTGACTTACTCATCTTAGTGCCTATTTCTATCATCTTGCTCCAAAAGATTTATATTCTGTTCTCTCTTCTAAACACCATCTTCAACTGCTGGTACACTCTTCATGTTCCTCTCATCAGACTTGCTTAAATGATGTGCATTGTCTTTTCTCAAACTGACTTCCATGCTTAATGTACTTATGTTCATGTTTCTTTCAGAGGTAATTTTTTCTGAGAGAGTCACACATAGCTACTTCTATTCTTCCATCTTTTCTTTTAACTTATTTTTAATTAAAGGATAAATGAAAGTTTTGACATAATCAAAATGAAAACTCTCATTTCAAGAACCCCAGTTGAGAGTGAGACAAAATATAAATGGTCAAAGGGATTGAAGTCTTGGTATCAACTTGGTTTTTTGTCTCGTTATGTACTTTGTCACCTTCATTGTTCTATCTTCTTCATTCAGTTACCTAACAAAGTACACTGATTTTTCATAAATAACATAATTAAGATTTGAATATTCATACAAACTGTCTTCAGCCCTGTTCAGGCCTCACTTTTGAATTGATGTCATTATAAAAGCCTTATTATTGGCTCTTTATGCTTTAGTTGGCTTATGTAGAGATGACATTCACAACTTCATACTGGAATTCCATCCTCCCATGCCTTAGTGAAATATCACAAATTAATCATAACTTTTCTGTGGCTCTAGAAAGCACCTGTGGAATGTATTTCAATGTAATACTACAGTCAAGCAACCAACGCCAATAATTTCATCCATTAAACTTAAAAAAAATCAGTTGTTAGCCACAGAAATCAGCAGAAGGATCACACAGAATTGGAGAAAAACACAAAAGATCTTGGAGGAACACCAATAGTGTTCACAAATGTCTATTTTTAACCCAGTATTTCAGATGAAGAGACTGAAACCTAGAAAGCATTAATATTTCAAAAGTGTGTCAATGAGTGATGCTGCTTTCTGAAGACAGCCATTGGCTATTTTTCTTTCTGGTATACCTCAGCTTCCAAAACACGATAAGTAATCAGAAGTATTTGTGTAACATCTGAATAAGTGGTGCCATCTTCCCCATAAGAAGATTAGCTTAACTCCTACTAACTTACCCAGATTCAAGCTATGATTTGTATAGTCAGGTCTATCATAACTATGGAAGTAGATTCTACAAATGGAACCATTTTGTTATCTGTATTTTGTATTTTTATCTTTTTGTCCTTTTTACAATGCTATCTTAATCATTAGAATGTTGACTTTTAGCCTACATATTTAGATTCTTCATGTATAGCTCAAGATTATGGACAGAAGTAAATGGATTAGAAACTCAATGACAACATGCATTTTTAAACTAATCTTGTTTTCCTGGTGCAAAGTAGAAAGTTAAACAATATGAACAAGAAAATAATGAAGGAAAGACAGTCACAAAGAAAAACATTGCCAGTTCTTTGCCATATGAGTCAAATTGTATTTGCAAGTTGGAAAGGATAATTTTTTAAAAATATTCAGGAGAAGAAAATCATTATGTACTATAAACATGTACTAATAAAAAATAAAAATTAAAATAAAAGTCAACCTGTGTGGATTAATGTTGCACGTTAGATTGATGATGTCAAAAAGGTAGGATATCAAATGTATGTACTATACGATACATAGGGTCAAAAAAAAAAAAGAACGCTGCAAATTTAAATTAAACTAACTTTAAATTCTTGATAGGAAATTAAAAGAACAATATTTAGCTTTCTGAGTGTTTATGTCCATAATACTATATCATAATTTTATAAATATAGTACAAATATAAACATTATAGTAAAATATTCCTAATAGAAATGAACACTACAAATGGACACAGTAGCACATATCTAATGACAGCTTTCTGGGTTACTGAGGCAGGAAGATAGCAAGTCTGAACTCAGCCTAGGCAATTTAATGAGAATTGATCTCAAAATAAAATAAAAATAAAGCAAATAATGTGGGGGCTATAGCTATTGCAAAGGCTCTGCGTTCAGTCTCTAATACTGCACCTTCCTTCCAAACAAATGAGCCTGAGCTCTCTCCTGTCATTTTTAATTATAGTTTTAAGCATTAATTCTAAGGAAATGGAAATAAATAAAATTAAACTCTAGAAATCATGAAAATCTTTATTTGAAAAATGTTTATTGACAAGTAATTGAAATGTACTATATTTATTAAAAAGAAATGATTTTAAACAATTACTAAAAAAATAAAATCAATGGATGTTTAGAATTCTTGGTTTTCCTCTCTGCCCCAGGATGGTTGCAAGTTTAATTCTTAAAATACTCTATTTTTTAAAATTAGCAATTTTATAATGAATTTTACTGAGTATATTCATGAATGAGTTAGGAAAAGGAAAGGCTTCAGGAACAGCCTGCAAATAGTTAAATTATAGACATTCATGATTTCCCAAGTAGAAGGTTGGATATGAATAAAAGATAATACCTTCATTTTAATATAGTCACTAAATTTGGATTAGCTAATTGCACCATAAAATTATTATGATCAGTAGGCTAAGAGACATGTTACACGTCGTAATTTCTAAACCAACACATCAGTTCCATGGGGAACAGTCCCACCTCCACGAACTGTAATTTACACACATAGTCCCATTAGTTTGTATGGGATTTACATGCAAGCTCCTCAGCTAAAGGAGAACTTTAATTCAAAGAGTAGTTCAAGCTTTCAGACAGAAATCAAAGATCAGACTATTGTGAGCTAGAATATGTCAATATTTCACATGTCAAGAGACGGTGCACACAGAACCTATTTGTACCATGATTTCTTATGTTCAGTGCTTAGTAAAAAAAGAAATGAAATAGTTTTATTGAAGTGCTTTGAGAAGGCCCTGACAACCTTCACTTACCTGAGGTGGAATTTTCCTCTTGGTCCATATGGGATGTGCAGAGCCCAGACTTCAGCTGAGGTCATTATTATTGCCAGTTTCAACTCAAACACAATTTTTAGCCTTTTTTTTTTTTTAACTTAGGAAAAAGACAGAAGGGATTTCTTAGAGGGAAACAACTTGGAAAATGAAGAGAAATCTATAATTTTAGTTTACACGGCTTACAGTAAAGCTTAAGGTTAAAGCAACAAAACATAGCAAAATCCAAATTGCATCAACAGA
The DNA here is from genome assembly GCA_004365215.1 of Cuniculus paca. NCBI lineage: Eukaryota > Metazoa > Chordata > Mammalia > Rodentia > Cuniculidae > Cuniculus > Cuniculus paca. The sequence continues at coordinate 7,472 of RJWT010026082.1, read as the reverse complement.
GCCAATTGCTTTAAGGTTTTATAAATAGAGAAGTAGAAGAAAAAAAAAAACAGATTGGGGATTTAAAGGGATTCCAGAACATGCCCGAATCTATTTATTGGTAGACTATGATACAGCAAAGTGTTCAAAAAGATTAATAGAAATCTTTCTTTTTATTTGAAATGTTTGCAAGTCTTCAGTACACCAGGAATATTACCCTTTGCCCTGCACTTGCCATCCATGGAGATCCCTAAGAAGGCTCCAGTTGGACAGATGGACATATTAATTCTCTGTTTATCAAAAACCGAGAATATCTAGGTGTTTCCCTTTAAAACAACATATGGTGAAAAAACAAACCACTTCTCAGCTCTGACAAATGGTTTTGAGTTACAGGATGGACAGTCAGTCTTAGGGTGAATAAACTACAATGCTTGAATATTATATACAGTTTATTTAGAAATTGATTCATGGTTTTATGAAATTGTTAATCATAGGTTCTAGTTTTACTGTTGCTAACCTTATTTCCAGCTTTCTAATAAAATTGAAAATAGTCATTGACTTTAGGCTAGCAAATAAAATGTAAAGTAACATGCATCTATTCTCAGAATACTGGGATAAGTATTAAGATCTCAAATTCCTCACACAAATCAATGTTGAGCAACACTAACTCATCTGGTTAGAAGAAAGTCTTGGTTTGTAGACTAACCAAATAATTTTAAATTTCTAAACCAATACATCTCTAAAGATTCACCCAGGTTTTGTTGTTTCTTTTTTTCATAAAAAGGAAATCATTCCTTTTTGAAACATCATGATGATGCAGAGCCAGTGAGACAATTTCCAGTTATACACATGCACAAGTTTGCCCAAACATTGTACACAGGAAATAGTATGCATTTCATGCAATATTCTCAGTAAAGTAAACCTCAGAGATAAATAGTAGATGTACAATCCCAAAGGAAATTCAAGGCTTACTTTGGTCTCAATGTGACCATATAGGTGATATCTGTTCCATAACAGAAACAAAAATGGTCAAATTTGAACAGATTAGACTTTAGAAATGTATGTCCCTGTGTCCATATTATACAAAAATGTGGATTTGAATCATCCTTTCCAAAGCATAACATAATTAAACCAGGCACGATGGCACATGCCTCTTATACCAGCACACTGGGAGACTGAGGCAGGAGAATCACAAGTTCAAGCCCATCCTGGGAAATTGAGCAACTTTGAGCAACCCTGTCTTAAAAGTTAAAAATGGATGGGAATGAAAGGTCCTGGGTTCAATGTCCAGTAACACAAAAAATGCATAAAACATTTAAGAACTAATTATAATCAGGCTTTTTCACAGTCCTTTGAGAAAATTAAAACTTGAAACTTTCCTTTATATTCTAAATACTGTCACAAATATAATTTCATTGGGTATTTTCAGAATAGATTTGTACCTGAAGTTTATCCAAATTTAAGGATGCTGAATTTTTCAAATGTAAATGATGTGTAGCAGGTCTTTCTTAAAGGATTTTTGATCTACAGCTCCATTTTATAAGGGTCATATGCAAAAGCAAAAAATAAATAGAATTAAATTCTAGAGTTGACTTATTTTAAATATGCTGTTATTCACACTGGAATGTGAATGACACATTAAAAGACACAAATATACCCACAAGGTTAATGTTTTAATTTCACCTCTTCTCATTTTATTCTTTAATAGAAATGCTACAAAAGGAAACTTCAGATAACTTTTACCAGCAAAGCCCAGTGCTACAACACAGTTAATTACCCTCCAGCTTCTATTTAAACTTACCTGGCATAGTTAGCTCTGCCAGATGGAGTTTTGCCATTGATAATTTAATTTTCTCACAATGTGCACTGCCTTAAGATAGGAAGTACCTAGGTGACTAGTGTCCAAATCACACATATTCTTTTAGTTAAAATGAAATGTGAGTCTGAATTTAACCTTTAATTACGTTTCCTTCCCTACCTCCAACAAACAAATTTTTACAACCTCTCTGATGGAAAAAGAAGTCATATTTTGTGAATTACTACATTGGAAGCTGTCCAGCACCAAACATCAACATAGGAAATTTTCTATTACTTGGGTTAATCGAAGACAAATATCTCCTGTGTTTACAATTGCGTTATCAAATGGCTAAGTCTTGCCTTAGAGGCCTGGATAGTCACAAAATTTCAGACCTTTATCTAAACTACTAAGTGGCAAATTGAAATTATTGTAAGACTACTGCAGAATGAAACTAGCTATTATAAACTCAAAGTAATATAAGTCAGTTTCTGCAATATGTCAGACACTTGGATGGGCTCAAAAGCATCTTAATTTCAGGGATAAGAATATATCTAGATCATGTAAAAATTAAACTCACAATAGTCAAAGAAGAAGGCTTCTTGTTAAAAGAGATATAAGATTGTACAGCTTAACAAAAACATTAAAATTAAGCATTCTTAAATTACTTCCCCAAGTAAGATCTCTCTCTCTCTCTCTCTCTCTCTCTCTCTCTCTCTCTCTCTCTCTGGCTTTAGTCAAATGGAGACTGCACTGCTCCATCAGGATTGTTCTGTCAAAGGAAAAACATGTCTATATTTTACCTTGTGCTTAAAACAAGGAGACTAAGTATTAAATCTGAGAGTTCTCAATTTAAGAAACATTTTTACAAGTGGAAAGTTACTCAGCTAAGATACTTCATCCATTTTCCAGAGCCTTTTAAACCTTCATAATATATCGAATGTAAAAAAACTGTGAAAATCTCTTTAACTATTAGTCTATTTATAGATAGCTATATAAATTCTGCTAGAAATTCAAATAAGTAAATGATTTTATCTAAACAGAGATTTGGAGCATTGTACTACTGTTGTAGGAGCATAGCTTTCTAGGTATGTAGTATAACCATGAGATTGAATTGTCACAATTATTGTTATACTTTGATCATGCTTTCCAAATGATTGCCATTGAAATTCAGTATTGGATTTTTTATTTTTCTTTAGTATTGGATTTTTAAATGAAAATCTGTGTTTTCTATAATACAGATACATAATCTTTATATTGTATGTAATATATTTTCCTTATAAAGACAATGTCTAAACTTATGGAAATACTAAAATAACCTTGAAAAATTTTAAAAACTGTCATGTCATAGTAAACTTTCTTAAAATAAAACCTTTTATTAAAGATATTGTTAGCTGCTCAAATAAACCTAAAATTTATGTTTTTCTCATATATAATTTTCCTGGTTCAGAACAGTATTTTCCAAGCAGCACTTCAGGAACTTCATGTCTGCTCATGTTGAGTTTTATTCATGATTAGCAGATGACTTCCAATGTCACTATAATGATCTTTGCTCTGTAGAAGAGGAATCAACATGATTGTGGTGTGGAAGCAACTCTTACATGCCATTAGCTAGAATTCGGTCATATAGTTACCAAGAATTGGGGAGAAAGCTAGTATTTAGTCTAGTGTGCCCAGAAAAGGAGGAAACAGCATGCATAACTAGATAACAAATCTTTGCTAAATTGTGTTTTATATGCTCATATATTTGGTCGTATGACATGTTTGTCTTCTTCATAGTCTTCTTCTAGATGAAAGCTTTATTTGTCAAACCTGTTTTTGTGTATGCCTTTTTCATATGAATGCTGACCTTTTATAACAGACTTTCAGATAATCGTTGTGCATCTTACTTTCATAATTTCTAAATTATTTTTCACAAGAAGTCTTACATTTTAAAACACAGGTATCATAAAATCATTCAGCTTTAACAGTTCAATCCCCACAAGGTAAATTCTTGAATCCTGTTGCTCCATAAAGGGAAAGTACAATCATTCATTAACCCCAAACTAAAATCTTGAACTTTTACAAAAAGCGAATTTGATTCTTCAATGAACATTTGATGCATTTTCTCCTGATACATAACTTAAGCATGTCTTTATTTCTAGAACTTACCCAGTTGTGTTTATTGGTTTATTTTTCCTCAGTTTTGGGTGACTTTAAATTTTATGAATTATGTGATATATGCCCTTTTGGTCCAAAGCATCCAGTATATAATCTGAGAGATACAAAGCTAAAAAATATAGTAAAATCTAAACTTGGCTTTTAGTTGACTAAATTAATTTGAATGAATGAATGACAATGAAAAGCACAAAAAATGTAGGATTTTATGTGAATTGGACAACATATTGTCTCTATCCAATAACTCCATAGTTCGGTCAAAAAGCCCCATGCCCAAGAAAGTCTATCAGCCAAGTCAGTCTAACTTCCTTAAGATATGTTACATAGAATCTATACATTTTCAGTCATATACTGTCTCCTACCAAGAATTTCTGCCACACACTTTCCTGTAATTAACGATCGTACCTTTTTCAAGATTAACACCTCCAGGTGATATTCTCCAATCAAACTTGTCATTGATTTTATTTCTGTTTTAATCAGAACTTAATTTTAATATTTGATCTTTGTTATTCCTACATCCAGTAGAGTCAAATAAATATGATCACAAATGCAGGAGGACTTTAAGACTCTTGACCCTATGAGCACCACCCAAACCATTCTCTCTCTCTCTCTCTCTCTGTCTCTGTCTCTCTCTCTCTCTCTCTCCCTTTCTGTCTTTGATCTTGCTGTGTAGTTCAGGATGGTCTTGAACTCACCTTGTAGCCCAGGCTGGCCTTCAACTCAGAGCAATCCTCTGGCCTCAGCCTTTGGAATGCTGGGATTACAGGTGTGTGCCACCACACCCAGCACCACTGGATTTTTCTAAAGAGCTTCTATAAATAAGTATCCAATCTATATTAATGAAAAGAAAACATTTACTTTCTATCTAACTTTACAGTACACACTTTATATCCACACACCTACAAAATCACCATACAAATAAATTTCTATTAGAAATATAAAAGTTCCTACTGCTCCATTCAAATAGCCATTATTAGCTACTTAAAATAACAGTACTTATTTTATATCTTAGCACAATGCATTGTAAGCAGTGGACAATCAAAAATAACCTGATTCTGCATACTAGACAGCATCATGATTTAAACTATCTCTTCTTTGGAAACAACTGGAAATTTTGAAGTATTTGACCAGAAAAAAATAAGTAAAACAAATAGTGTAAGTTAGTTGATTGGAATTGCATACCAAATTTAAAAATTGCTCAAATGAACACTTCACATTTTAACCATATGTGACTGATTGTAAGATCTCAGTCCATGATGAATTTACTTCCCACTGGACATTTGGAAATGTCAGACATTTCTGAATGCCAAAACTTGAGGGAGCCTCTAATAGTAGAGGCCTGCGATACTTAAAAATATTCTAAAGTACATAGCAGATGAGCCCTGCAAACAAGGTATTACTTGTTTCAAAATAGCAATCATGCCAATGTTGAGAAACTCTTGTTAAATCTCGGATTCACACAATTTGAAAGATTTTTAAATTTTTTTCTTTAGTTGTTATCTGGGCTCTATTGTTTATACTGTTAACAATAAATTAAAAAAATTATGATGAGCTGAGAATGATACCAAAGAACTATGTTAGTGTAGCATTTTCACACTCACGTTGGAAAGTACTCAATTTTAATTGATGTAGAAATAATATAGACTTCCCCAAAAGCATGTTTAGAAACTTAAAACAGTGTTTCAAAGAGTTTTTTTTTTCTTTCTAGGAAAATATGAGACTATACACGTTATACTACAATTGAGGTCTTGTGTCATGTGTCTGTCATCTGTTTGCAGCCAAACTGCCATTTTAGTGCTTATCTCACTTATTATTCCTCTTTGTCTTACTAAATGGTATATTTTTCAATTTATGTACTAAAAAACATAATCATAGGCTTCCTAACTTGAGATATAATGATAGACCTGAATTTATTTTCTCCGTGATAAATTCTCAATGAATGATAAAATATGCTTGATCATGTTTATTTAATTTATTATAAAACTTATTATCTTTATAGATGTGTGATAAAATAATATATGTTTAGGAGTGTATAAACTTTTCTTATTGAGTGCAGATGATGGATATATTTGACATGATAATAAAAACACAAATAATGGGGCAAATTAACCTACTAATTAGTTGTGTATTTGTCAGATGCTTAGCATTGAACTGTCACACTTAACCAGATTATGTACTCCTTTCCATCAGAATTGCCTTTTTTTTTACCTAATTGAGATTCTTGGTCAAATGTCAAATTTAGAATGGCCTTTCCTAAAATCCTGCCTGAAAGGACTCCCAAATCTATCAAGTACAACACTCTGTTGCAACCACATTTCGGAATTGAATTTATATTATTCACTTTTTAAAATTAAATATGACCTAAATCTTCCACCATCATATAAACCATCTCAAAGCAGAACTTTGTCCTTTTCTTTGAAATATGACTTTCTAAAACACCCATTTTTAGCTGGACATGGTGGCATGCACCTATAATTCCAGCACTCTCAAAAGAAGCCCAGTCTGGGCAACATAGCAATTTATCAAGACCCTATCTCAAATTAAAATTAAGAAAAGAGCTGACCATATGTCTCATTCGAAAGGCCCTGGGTTCAATATCCAGTACTGTAGAAAATTTAAAAAATAAAATAAAAGTAACAAATAAATAAATACATCCCCCATATTTTAAATATTTCTTTGTTTTTTTAGTAGTAAAAATCTGACCTAGTGACAGTGGGCAAAGTTTATCTAAGTTCACAAAAGATAAAGAAGAAATATGTGTACTCATTAGCTTTATTTAATGTAGAGTTTCCAAAACTATTTGAACTTACTCTTGGATTTTTGTTTTCATATAATATAGATAAATATAATTCTATGCCATTGTATTTTGGAAGGATCAAATAAGATAATACATACATAGAGCTTAGAACCCATGGTAAGTAATCAATTGTCAACATTATTGTTCAGATAGTAAATACACCTTTTTTTTAATAAATTGACTCTGGTTGCCTGTATGATCCTTTTTGCTTGATCTGAAAAAAAGTATTTGAAATATATTTTGATAAACACAATAGTATATATTTGTTGAATCCATTTTCCTATTACTCATTGATTCAGCCAGCCAGCCAACTTAAAATATTTGTTCAATACCTACTGTGTTCATCATATTTCCATTAATGTGGCCAAATAAAAGAATAAAACAACTTAAAGGAGAAAAGATTTATATGGGGCTCATGGTTTCAGAGGTTTTAGTGTATGGTCTGATGGCTCACTTGTTTGTAGATCTGTGGTGAGGCAGTCCAAGATGACAGAAAGGGTATGATAGAGCTAAATTTTTCATCTCATGGTGGCTAGAAGCAACATCATAACCCATTCAGCTATGAAAACATCAGAGCTAGCATCATCATGATCCAATTAGCTCTCCAAGACTCTCCCTCTGAACATTGCTGCCTTAAGGATTAACCTTCAACACATGCACCTTAGGGAAGATTCCAGTACCTACTAGAAACTTCTGATAGGTGTTGACTGTTCAGAGCAAACAACAGAATACACAGTCCCTACT
>RJWT010026081.1:0-15936 GCA_004365215.1 Cuniculus paca | reverse complement strand
TAGGGGAACGGGCCAGGCACCTGGGTTTCTCTGAACCCAGGTTCCTGGGAAGGAAGTCAGGTGTGGGGCAGGCTTCTCCAGACTCATGCAGCTATGCTGAAGCTTCCCCAATGGTCATGGGTGTGTGGTGGCAGAGCTGCTTTTTCTCTCAGCTTGCTTGGCTACACCAGGACTCCCCTGATGGCAGCAGGCACACAGGGGTGTGTCTGTCCAATTCTCCTGGTCTCCAGTGGCAGCCTGCGAGTGCACAGGGTGTATCTGGCTGTTTCTCCCTGCCCGCGCTGGTTACCTGAGGGAAGCAAGCATCCTGATGGAGGTGGGTGTGCAGGGGCCTATGAATATTTATATGAACCTTGTTCATAATTTTCAGAACTTGAAAGGGATCAAGATAGCTTTCAACAGATGAATGGCTACACAAACTGTAGTAAATTCATACAAGATAAGTATTTTTAGCTATAAAAAGAAAAGTGGTACTGAGCTATAAAAAGACAAAGACAAGTGCACATTGCTACGTGAAAGAAGTATATCTGAAAATGTTACAATATTGTGTGATTCCAACTATATGATTTCTAGAAAAGACAAAGTTTTAGAAATAGTAGAAGATCCAAGGATGTCTTCCAAGGATAGGGGAAAAAGGAAGAGATGAATAGGTCAAATACAGAATTTTAGCGCAGTAATACCATTGTGCATAGTATTACAATGGTTGATACATGACACCATGCATTTGGAAAAACTCAAAAGTACACAATATGCAATGAATCAATCCAATGTAAACTATAGACTTTCAGTAATATTGAATATTAGTTCAAGAAAAGATGTTAATATAGAGGAATCAAAGTATATAAAAACTCTTTTTGTTCAATTTTTTTCTGTAAATTTAAAACTGTTAATATACTGATTTTTAAAATTAGGATATTGTATACTGTACATTTAGGCTTATTTATTTCTAAATAATCTTTAATACATATGTTGAGTTCTTTATAGTGTTATAATTCATTTAATTAATATCCTACTGCCAGATATTTAGCATGCTTCTCCAATCTCAGTATTATAAAGACTGTGATGAATATACTCAGAATAGTCTCTATCACATAAAACACATTCAATATACATAAGAGCTAATATAATTTATATAACAATAAAATGGCACTAACTTCTCTGGTTTTCATGACAAATTATCAATTCACATAAAAAAATTATGAAACCCTTCCTTCCTGCCAACAGAAGAAACAGACTTATTAACAAGACACAAGAAAGGATTAACTAAAGTAGAAAATCAGAATAAATCTTTGCTTAAAAAGTCCTATGAAGGCAGGAGAAGTACCCTTAGTGCAGATGGAAGACGGAGAGAGGCCTAGAGCATGGGAATTTCTCTGGGAACACATAAATATGTGAAGTTCATAACATTCCAAGCTTCTTTGGAGACCTTACTCCAGAAGAAAGAATAGTTAATGCTTTCTTCAAAACAGTAAAGAATCATGAGATAGATCAAAGACAGAAGAGTAGAACTTCTATTTTGTTTCCAAGAATTAAAAATTAATAGTATCCAAAAACATCTTTCAAAGCCATTCAATATGGAGGTGGTTCTGAGTTGAATTCAAAAAGTGAAATGTAAATCTCTCAAAAGACTAGCATATATAGCAAAAGTTCAATTTAACATATTAGATACCAGTGTTGACTTTTAATGTAATAATGATGTAATGTGGAATATGTTTTTCTAAAGAAAACGCAGCAGCCTTGTAAACTGAATGTTTATCTAATGTAAATTTATTTAAATACGACATATTACATTTCTAATTAAAAATAATTTATAGTTCTATTCTAGAATCCTTTGGTATCCAATTTATTGAGTTCCTGACTTGCTACAAGGTACAACAGCTCTGATTTCCACTGATCTATCTAAAAATATACTTTAATCTATTTGATTCCTACATACAGATTTTATATAGGGAGATACACCTATAGTATACCTATACTTAGAGGTTTTTAACATTTTTTATTTTTATTAGTACATGTTTGCAGTACATAATGATGAGGAGTTGGTACACATTTAAATTTTTATTTATCCCCTCTCCCTCACTTACCTCCACCTTCCTCTATCTCTTGGTCCCCTTCCCTTTTACAAAATAACTGTCTCCAGTTTCCAATTATTTATGTTTTGTTTTGATCTTACTTACAGGTATTTTTAATAAAAGTATTATGGCTATTTCTAGATATCCCTTGAAAGCCTCATGTCATCACAGGTGGGGCTTTTTCAGAGGTGGCTGGATCTAAAATGTGACACTGGAATCGATTCATCGTGCAATGCTCAGTTCAAGGGCACTAGGATTAAGAATGCAAGTGTCACCCGCCATAAGTAGCCTGGATAAGAAATAAGGGACAGAATGAGCTATGGTCATCTCTTGCTTGTTTTGTTACCTTCTGTGTGCTATGAAGTGTCTCTCCTCTACAATGCTGGTCTGCCAAGCCACCCTGCCTCGGAGCCAGCCAGTTATGGACTGAAATATCTACAAGCTATGAGTTATATAAACTTTTTCCCATTTAACTTTGGCTGTCAGGTATTTTGTCTTAGCAACAAGAGAAAGTAACTAAGAATTTGGTGCACAGAGAAATGGGGTTGTTGCTGTGACTGTACCTGACCATGTGGTTCAGGAGCCTTTAGAACTGGTTTGTGGGAAGAGTTTGGAAAGGTTTGGAGATGCTGGCTGATGAAGCAGTCTTGGAATACCTTAAACTACTCTATGGGAGATTTTGGTCAGAGCTCAGAAGACCAGAATGTTGGTAGAAATTCTGCTGGTAAATACCAGGATATGGAAGTTTCTGCTGGGAAGGACTGCATTGCCTACTGGACTCCGGATGATGTGTGTTAAGCCTTGGCAGAAAATTTGTCTGCTCATGTGTAGAGCTTTGCCTGAGACTGAGATTAAGGGCAGAGGACTAATAAATCTGGAGGAAGAAATTTTAAGACAGTCTAATGTTCAGATGATGGTATAGCTACTACTGGGGTCTTTTAGCCAGATTTATGTTGACAATCAGGAGCAAAGAGCCCAGTAGAATGATTCCAAAAAATGCAAATTTGGCCAGAAAGGAAGCTCCAGCAAAGTTGTGGACTGCAAAGATGGAACAGAGGAAAAACTGGTCACTGAAAAGACTAGCAAGAAAAAGTCAAGTATTTCATAAAAGGAAAATAAAACGATGACCTCAGGATATCACAAGAAGCAGCAGAATTCCACCTTTTACAACCTTAAAATTACAAAATGTGAAAGATGTTGCTTTGAGAAGAGAGACGGAGGGTACCATGTTCCAGAATGACAGCAGCCTAGGGAAGCTGTTCCTTGGAATTGGTCCATAGGCAATCAACCCCTACAAGAAAGATGCCAGGGTACTGCTCCAACTGGCAGCCGACCCTGGCATCATCCATGTGGTGTTGGTTTTAAATGCATGCAGAATGTAGTAGTTGTGAGGTCAGGAAGGCTCCCACCCAGATTTTAGAAAAAGGCCTAGGAGGCCAGGCAGCGTGCCCAAGAGGGCCATGTGTGAATGTGAAGACAAAGGTGCAATGAGACTCCAGAAGTTTGGAGAAGCCTGGTACATAAATTGTCAGAAGAAAACTGCAAGGAGGGAGCGGAGTCAGCTCCAGAGACAAGCCATGGGAGTTACATACACTGGTAGTGCCATAGGAGCAGAGCCACTCAAGTCTTTTGGCATTTACAACTTGCCACAGCTTCCCAAGTCTCTTAGTTACTTTTCTTGACGCGCAGACAAAATATCTGATGCCCAAAGGTCAGAGGAAAAAAGGTTTATTTAGCTCATAGTTTGCAGAAATTTTAGTCCATCATCAGCTGGCTCTGAGGCAGGATGGTACATGGCAGAGGGGCAATAGTTTATGGAATCAGAGAACAGCAAAAGCAAGCCAGGAAAGGGAGAGTCAAGCCTTTTTTCCTCTTTATCCAGACTGCTGGGATTAGGATGGTGCCAACCCAATCAGTGGACTTATCTGGCAATCATTCACCTTTAATCCCAGCACCCTTATTCTCAGCACTGTACCACAAATCAATCACACACTCTAGATTCAGTCACCACCAAAAAACCCTATGCCACATGAAGCTTTGTGGGGACATCCAGACACAAAGTATAACACTGGGCAGACTGGAAGTAGAGCAGTGAGATGTAATTTTTGCCCTAATTTTGGTCTTGCTTTGTTCCCAATCCTTACTAACCCCCCCATTTTTAACTTTTGGAATGGAAAACCCTATCTTGTACCACTGAATGTTGGAAGTGTTTAACTTTCTTTTCATTTGTACCAGGGCTTGCAGCTAAGAGTCTGTCTGAAATCTCAGAGGAGACTTGGGACTTGGACTTTTCAGCAATGCCAAAATTGTTAGGATTTTGGCAAATCTTGGAGATGGACTAAATGCCTTTTGCATAAAGGGATTTGAATTGAGTGTGGGAGACTAAAGAAGAATGTTATGGCTGTGTTTACACGTCCCCCCAAAGCTTCATGCAGCCATAGGTGGGCTTTTTCAGAGGTGAATGGATCTAAAGTATAACACTTGAATTGCTAGGATTAAGGGCACTAGGATTAAGAATTCGAGTATTACCCGCTGTAAGTAGCCTGGATAAGATATAAGAGATAGAATAAACTGTGGTCAACTCTTGTTTGCTTTGCTACCTTCTGTGTGCTATGAACTGTTTCTCCTCTGCGATGCTTATCTGCCATGCCAACTATAGATTGATATCTACAAACTGTGAGCCAAATAAACCTTTTCCCCCTTAATTTTAGTATTGGACATTTTGTTTCAGCAACAAGAAAAGCAATTAAGACAGGAGTACTAAATCAATTAATTATAATACTTCCATAATGAAATCATGTACAGTCAACCAAAACGTGATCTAAAATTTTACATAGTATACCCAAATGACATACTGGTGTAGAAACACAGTGGGAAAAATGTATATATACTGGTGCATATAGTATATATTATTTTATTGAAAGACTACACATATCAAAACAAATTTTAAATTTGTAAGAAATGTTAGCAGAGGTCATCAATGAGTAGTGGTGGGATTTGGGGTTATTTTCTTATGGTTTATCTATATTTTGTCATTTTCTAAAATGAACCTGGGTCACCTGTATATAAAGAAATAACCTATGAGATCAGAGGTATAGTTCAGTAACAGAGCACTTGCCTAGCATGCACGAGGCCTTGAGTTCAATCCTCAGCACTGCAAAGAAAGAAGAAAGGAATGAAGGAGGAAGGAGGAATGACCCAAAAGTAAAATACAGTCACTTATTTCCTTAGAGCATTCTGCCTTTTGTACAATAAACTAATTTGTGAAGGAAAATAAAAATGTATGCAAGCATAACTATGTAAACAAAGTGAGAGAAACCAAAGACTAAAGGGTCACAAATTTTAAGTTGAATTACCAAAATGCAATTAAGTTAAACTTACTTCTAATTGAATGTGGAAGGAAACAGGCAAGAAAAGAAGGGTGAAGAAACATGCATAGGTTAAATTTTTTATTTTTTTAGATTCTTCCTTTGTTCATTTATAACCTCGACTGAGAAACTAGTGAAACTATAATTAGTAGCGCTTACAAGTATATTTAATAAAAACAATTCAGTACAAAACTATGTTAAAATAAGAAAAGACTAAAATGAAGAGATTTAAGAAAAAGCTCTCCTTAGCCATAAAAATGATAAAATACTGAAACAGGCACATTTTGAAGTCATTTTCCTTAAAGCTGTGTTCTGCACATGTATCATTTATCTAACTAAAGATTGGTGATTGGGATAGGCATCTTTCAAACATACTTTCAGCTCTATGATTGATTCCTAACTAAATTGGGCAGAAAACTATTCATATCACCATGATCACTCTCTGTATACAGAAGAGAGAAGGACCTTAAAATCTTAAAATATCAGGAGGATGCAAGGTAGCAGAGTACACTGTACTAGCGTTAACACATAAAACTGACCAGATACAGTATTCAGAAATAATTCAATCAAAAATCAAAACTGGCATTATTCACTCTGTAAATGAATTATACTATAAAATTCCAGATACATCTACAAAAATGTTCTCTCCTAGTGCTCTATGTTTTTAAGTGCACAATAAAACAGCTAATCTATAGTATCATGGAAATTATATCACACATCAAAATTTTCCACTAGTATTTATGCTAGGGCTTTTGGAAGAGGAGGTAATAATAAATGTTACATAACATGAAACTCTTAACAGAGATGATATTTCTCAGAGTGGTAACCCAAGGTCCAGACTGCCTGTATCATGTGCAAGAGGAGATGACAGCTACATGCCTAAAACCTACACTAGTACATAGCAACGAGGAACTCAAGGGACTTCCATAGGTTATTTTAGAAATGTGAGCACTGACTAGGTTCTTAGGAAAACAAAGTCATATATCATGTCCTTTGAAATACCTCAAAGACCTTAAACCCACTGGTGATACATCAAAGATAACTTGTAGGTGTTTTAAAAACTAGATGACGAAGACTGAAAAATTATTTTATCCCTACATAGCTGTAAGACGCTATCCTCATCCCCAAAATAGTTTAAGAAAACATAAGGTTATACGTGAAATGATGTGATTATAAATATGAAAACTTGGGGGCGAGGATATAGCTCAGTGGCACAATGCCTGCCTGGCAAGTGTAAGGTCATGAGTTCAATTCCCAGTATCTAAATTACAAAAATATATAAATAAATAAATAATGAGCACTCTAATAAAATTAAATTCCCTTTATAGTTCTATAATTTTATAACATTGGGCAAAGTTCATCTGATGTCCCATATTATTCTATTATTATACATATAATATGGTCTATATCACTGAAACTTCATGAAAAAATACACAAGGCTCCTAATTTACTCAGCACAGACCTCCCTTTCTGATAATTCTAAGAGTATTAGTGGGAAAAGTACAAAGTGTGCTTTTTTTCCCCTGGTTTTTTTAAGACAGGGTTTTGCTAAGTAGTCTGGATTTGAACTCACTATACAGCCTAGGCTGGTCTAGAACTCATGGTGATTCTCTTGTCTTAGCCTCCCCCGAGTGCTGGGATTACAGGCATGCATCACCATGCCTTCCTAAAGTATGCTTTTTAAGCAGATTTCCCATATTTAAAATTATGTGTTTGACACTGAGGAAACAACAAATTTGTATGTAAAAGAAACTAAAATTATCCATAGTGCATACTTCAAATATAACCACAGTGAACATTTTAGTCTCTTTTCTTTCAAGTACATTTTCAATAAAAACACACATACTTCTTTTATTCTTTCATTTTAACGCAAACAGAATAAGTATATAATATGTATACAGCAACTTCCTTTCCTTCAGTCTAATATTCTTGCATATCATTAACTACTGCATAATAATGGCTGCATATGTTTCAATTATGAAGATAAAATAATTAAACAGTCTACTTTTAATACATAATAGTAAAAAAGAAACAGAAACAACCTTAGAACTATGATGAGCAACCTTACTATATCTTCTGCATGCACATCTGATTACTTGAGATTCCAAAAACTGTGCAAGTATGTATATTTTTAGACTTCATTTAGAAGTCTGTACCAGTAATACATAAGGGCCCTAAATTGTGCTATCCTAAGAACATCTTGAAAGTCTTTAGTTTTTATCATTAAAAATAATCACTTTCAATATGATGGTAAACTTTTTTTTTCTAATAAGTTACAGTACAATATGGTGAGCATATAAGGAAGCATTTGTGTGATGTAACACTTTGTGAACATAATCTGATACTAAAATAATAAATTGTACTGAATTTTTAAAATTTATACAAGAATTATTAAGAAAATCTTCCAAAATTACATAGAAGTAAACAATCATAATTTCTGGCACATGTGAGAAAAAGTCATTGGCAGGGTTTAAAAATGTGTTTACAAAATGGTACCATTAACAATAAGTAAATGCTTACAGTTATTCTTTAGATACTGTAACAGTTGAAAATAAAATTCGAGTAGGCAATATATTCCTGTTAAGTTTAGAAGTATGTTCTGTTACTAATAATTATCAGCATCAGCAGTACCAGTATTACCATTGAGGATGCTTCTCCCTTGATCAACAGAATGAAGGTTCTATACATTTTCAAAAAGTATGCCAGTGAAGAACAAAGCATATATATTAGAAATATGTTCCCCTTACAGGCTCAAGTGACTTTGTAAAAAAAAAAAACAGTAAAATCAAGAAAAAAACTAATCTTCTGCCTTAATCAATGTTCAAAAAATGTTTTATAGCAACTTTAGCTCTTCAGATCTTAGAAAAAAATTACCTGAAAAAAACAATGAAAAGTCAACGTATAAATTCACTTAGCCATAGGCTCTCCTTTTCTTGGAATCACAATGTACCTCTAAGAAAAAAGAATATAAACAACAACAACAAAAAAATAATTGAAGGGACAGCTTTTTAGAAGACATCTGATTGAATATTCATTTATTTTGATTTAGTTAATGCAACTGCCACTTGTTTTATTTATTCGTTTGTTTGAGAGAGGGTCTCACTATGTAGTTCAGGCTGGCTTTGAACTCACCATCTTTCATTTGTTATATGGGGCAGGAGGCTACAATTAAAATAAACTTTTAAAACTTACCTTCAAATAAACTGAGGTCTCTTCGTAGCCGTGGTCCATAAAGCCCTTCTAAAATACTCTCAAAACCTGTGTTTTTAAAGAGAAAGAAAAGGATTAACTAATGGAAAAGCTTCATTTCACAAGAGCTAAAAATCATAAACTATCAACTAGCAAATTATTAACATGCTATGAGCATTTAATCTTAAGTAGGCAACATACAATATAACAAAACAAACAAGTATCAGAAATTGAATGATTGTAAAGAAAATATTCAAATACAAATATTTGTTACTGTTATGGTATAGATATGAAGTTCCCCTCAAAGATTTGGGTACCAAAGGCTTGATCTTTAGAGTAGCAATATTCAGAAATGGGACCTAGAAACTTGAATGGACCATGAGACTATGAACCACAGTGCAGAGGTGTTACAGTTTATATCTAGATGTCTCCAAAAGTCTCATGTGCTCTTAGGTGGAGCTTCTGAAATGTGACTGAATCATGGGAACACTATAGCTAAATGTGATGTTAGGAGGCTGAGCCTGGTCAGAAGAGGTGGGTCAAAGGGAACATGACATGGGAAAGTTTATCTCCTTTCTCAGCTCCCTTAACATCTCTGCTTCCTGGCCACCATGACATGAGCTGCTTTTCCCACACTATATTGTGCCCCTCTGCCATACTGTCCTGCCTTGGAGCCAGCCATCTAAGGATTAAAAACATGAGCCACAATAAACCTGTCCTTTTTAAATTGTGTGTGTCTAGTATTGTGCTCCAGTGCCCACAAAATGAGTAAGACAATAGGTGAATGGGTCATTAGGAGAAGGGGCCTAGCTGAAGGGAGTGGGTCACAAGGGTGCGGTGTTGGAAACTATACCTTGTCCCTGGCCTATTCTTTCTGTCTTTCTCTGCAACCTGACCACTGAAAGGTAAGTCACTCTGCTCCACCATTTGCTCCCCACCATGACGTGCTATCTCAACACAGGCCCAGGAGCAACATAGTCAAGTGACCATGAACTAAAACCTCTGAAACTCTGATCCAAAATAAATCTTTCCTTCTTTGTTATTCTCAGGTATTTTGCCACAATGACAGCTAATAATACAACTACTAAACTGAGCATGTATGCTACTTAGAAATATTCTTGGGTTAACATACAGTCAAGCACCACATAATGATGTAGTAAATTAACTCCATAGATGACTGTCCCACAACATTGTAACAGAGCTGAAAGATGCCTGTAGACTAGTATTTTTACTGCATGTACTTTTTCTATGTTATATTTAGACATACAAGTATTTTCCAATGTGTTACACTTGCCTACAATATTCAGTAAAGTAACAATGTACAGGTTTATAGCTTGGGAGCCATAGGCCATACCATCTAGATTTGTATAAGAACACTGTGTGTCCACAATGAAATTGCCCAAAGGCACATTTCTCAGAATGTATCTCTGCTGTTAAGTGATGAGATATTATGACCAAATTTCTTATGTAGTAATCCTGTAGAGAAAAGAATCTTACAGAAGACATGTACTAGAATCCTATTTATATTTGTTTAAAAAACAATTTTAAAAAACAGCACCTTTAACCTCAATTACAAGAATAACTGAGTGTCCAGGAGAGACTGCTGATGAGAAAAGTGTGATATAAAACTTAAACCTACTCAAACAAACTTAAACCTACTTGTAAAAACTCAAATACGAAAATTTATTCATTGCTATGAACTGCTTTCAATTTTAAAGAAAAAAATACTGAAAATTTTGTCAAGTTAACAAAACCTAGTTTATTAATGCACCAACTATTCTAATTCCTGGACACACTAACTTTAAGATTTTATAATTTTCCTTTTTTTTTAACATCATCTACATCATATTTAGTTTCAAGGAGCTTAATAAACCATATGGAGTTTTGAGATGGGGGTGAAGGGACCAGAATGACAAAATAATTAGAAAACCAATAAAAGGAACTAATGTAAGCATACATATATTAGGAAGAAAAAAAAGTAAAGATGGCAATGACAGACCCTGATGAAAGAAAAAGCAAGACTCTCTGAGTGATAGATAGTCCTAAATAATAAATCATTAAAAATTATATGAAAATATTTGTGAATTTTGTGAAAATATCTGTAAAATACTGTCTTAATACTAGCTTCCATGAATGGAAATTTTAAGTAGAAGAGTAAACTACTAGTAGAGAGAACTTTGAAGAATGCTACAGAAAAGACTTGCATACTGGGTAAAGACTCAAGACATAATAAACCAAAATTCTCCCTTCTATTATCCTAATTCTATTTTGTTATGATCAAGGCATTTCAAAAACATAACTGCAACTCACTATTTTAGGATATTAGCCTATAGAGCATTGGACCGAATGTATGCCTCTCCCTGTATAAAGCCACTTTAATAAAAGAATTCACATCTCTTAGATTTAAGCCTAAAGAGGAAAAAGCGAACAGTTATTACTTTTGTTCTATGAGGTGTGATCAAAATATACAGTGAAAGCTTAAAATTTAAAAATTTATTACAGTAAAACACACATTGCCATTAATTACTCTCAAAATATCCACCCTTGCTTCACATACATTTATCCAATCATTCTTGCCATTTTCTGAAGCAGTTCTGGAAGTTCTCTTTCATTGGTTGCACTACTGTAACTGCCTCAACGTCCTGAATACTTTCAAAACATTTACATTTCATGGCCCTTTTGACTCTGGAGAAGAGCCAGGAGTCCATAGTGCCAGATGTGAGGAATAAGGTGGATAAGAACACACTGTCATGTTTTTACTTGACAGAAACCTGCTGTACCAGAATCAAAGTATGACATGGAACACAGGCATGATGGAGGATGAAATCATTTGTCCATTTCTCAGGCTATTTTCTACAGAAGTCATTTCTTAAATAATAAACCCTCATAATATTCAGAGTTCCCTGAAGAGTTTCTGGGTAAAATTCAGCTCAAACGATTCCATTAATTCACCCTGATTTTGGATCTTGATTGATGCACTCTTTTTTCACATGAGAACTCAGTGCTTTCCACTGGGAACTCAACATTTAGTTTAGGATCATAACCACATACCAAAATTCCATCTTCCACAAAGGTATTTCTTAGAAAGGTGGAATCTGAAATGGCACAACTGTGCAACTCCAATGAAATATGCTGTTCACAATCCAAGATCTATGTCATACTTTAAAATACATATTCTCAGGATAGGGGAAAGGAGAAATGGAAGAAAGGAAAAGATTATGTGTATGTAGGTTTACACATATAACTATGTACGTATATGTGCAAGATAACTATACTACTCATCTCTGTTCATCAAAAAGAACAATTTGTGCTGTCACTGTTTGAATGTTTGATCACTTTTTATGCTAGATCTTTAACTTGAACAACTATTTCTAAGATAACAATAGGGGATGTATTAACTAGTGTTAATTTCTCACTGTTGTTTGTTTTTGAAATTCTGTATTATTTTTATCCTTTTTGGTTTTGCTTTCTAA
Organism: Cuniculus paca; assembly: GCA_004365215.1. NCBI lineage: Eukaryota > Metazoa > Chordata > Mammalia > Rodentia > Cuniculidae > Cuniculus > Cuniculus paca. Next base: position 3,834 of record RJWT010026081.1, on the reverse strand, counting down.
AATAAAATTGTTTAAAAATTTAAAAAAAATTAAAATTCCTATTCTCACAACCATAGCTTACAACTGAGTGACAGACTGAAGCTGAAACTTGTCACACACTGTTGTTGAGGTTTACTGCTCCTTGCTCTTCATACTGAAGATCCATGCCCTTTCTGCTGGATGGGATTCTACAGCAGCAATCTCAGTATTTATTTTTAAACATGCCCTGTATTGTGCTTCTTAATTCCTCCAAAGATAACATCAAGATCTTACATATATCCTGGTAAACATGTATTCATACTGCAGTGCTGACACTGGCATAATTGGTATCTTTAATTAAAAAACTTTGTTTCTTGTAGATTTTTAGAAATGCAACTGGTATTTGCATATTGACTTTATGTCTAGTAAGTCTCTGATTATAATCTATCTGTAGGCTCCTGGAGAGTCTGTGCTTATGCATGCATATCCTCTGTGAGTAATAATTTCTATTTTTTTTCTTTTCCAATACTTGTTTTCTTTTTTCTTCTTACCTTACTGCCTTGGTGGACCTCCATTATGAAGTAGAAAAGGAGTGGTGATAGTGGGCAGCCTTGATTTATAGTCAATCTAAGTGGGAAAGCATTCAAAGTGTCAATATTAAGTACAGTATTTCATGTATTCTTTTAAAATAAATACCTCTTATCACATTAAGAAACTTTTTTTTCTATCTAGCTTGCGTGAAATTGCTTTTTAAAACCATGACTCGATGTTGAATTTTATCTATTCTGAAATCTACTAAAATAATGATGGTATTTTTCTTTTTAAATCTCTTAATATGATGACTTTCACTGCTAGATATCTAATGTTAAACTAACCTTCTATTCTTGGGAAAACAAATTATCATGTGGCATTCTTTTTACTGTTTTGCTAGGTTTATCATCCCAATATTTTCTTTAAAATCTCTGCATCTATGTTCATTACTGAAACTGGACTATAAAAGTTTCTCATATACCAGTCAAGTTTTGATATAAATGTGTGGCAATGCTTTTTTTTTTCTGGACTCTAGAAAGATATAACAGTTATAACTGTCTTATACATATATATATGTATAAAACTGTTACATATAACTTTTTTTTTGCAGCACCGGGGATTGAACTCACAACCTTGCGCTTGCCAGGAAGGCGCTCAGGCCGCTGAGCTAAATAAATCCCTGGCCCCATATAACTCTTAAAATGAGTGGCAATGCTCCCTTTTTCCTGGACTCTAGAAAAAATTATAAAATGTATGATTTTTTTACTTGAGCAAGTTCAAGAAATGTAAGCAGCTCACAGCGGCTAGTCTTTTGAAGTGTCTACTATTAACCCATTTATATTAATGGTCACAGAACTACTAAAGTATTCCATTTGTTATATTATTCTGAGAACTTGTTTGTTTCAACTGTACTTTTCAATCTATTTTTTGCATAGTTTTTATTACATGCTTTTATCCAGTGTCAATAGCATCCACAATCTGTTTTTCATTCCTTATTTGTTCTCTTTTTGTTCCCCCAATAAAGCTCATTAGAAGTTTCTCAATTTTGTTTCCAGGATAGTATTTTAAAGGAATTCCTCCTGATTTCTTGATTTTCTCTATTGGTATGTTTCCTTATTATATAGTTTCTACTCCAGCGAAGCTTTGCTCTAATTTCTCTAATTCTGGAGATGACAGGGTACCATACTAACATTCAGCCTTTCTTCTTTTCTAATACACACAATTCAAGCTATAAAATTCTACCTAAGTAGTACTGCTGTAGGTTGCACAGTACAATTTCTTATATATCATTTTCTTTATTATTCAAAGTATTTCCTAGTTTCCAACACGACTTTTGTTCTGACCATGGGTTTTGGGAAGTTTCTTTTTAAACTTGCAAATACAAAAGGATAGTTTTTCCCTCTTTAAAATAGATTTTTAACTTAATTACATTGTAGTCAAAGAAAATACCCAATATAATCATTCTTCTGAAATTTTCTGAGAATGTTTTTATGGCCGATACACACAATTTTGAAAATTCTCTAAATGTTCAAAAAGAATATATATTCTGAAATTGCTAAATACAGTGTTTTATACTGGTTCATTAGAATAACATCTTAATCATACTTTTAGTCATCTACATTCTTAATTCATTTTAAAAATGTCTATCAATTGTTGAGAAAAGTAATGCAAAACCTTCCATTAAATTGTGGTTTTCTTTCTTACCTTTTTAGTTTTGAGAATTTTTGCTTTGTATGTTTTCAGACTATGTCATTAATGGTTACAATTTCATACTATTATATCTTTCTGGAAAATAAAACCTTTTATAATTATGAAGTGACCTCCTCTATTTTAAGCAATGATTTTGGTATTAGACCATATGGTTTTATAATATATAACCATAAAACATTTAAAATTATTTATTCCATGGTGTACTTCAATTATTTCTTTGTAACTTTTCTGTCTTATTAAACAGCATAAAGGGTTTTTTAAATCTACAAAGGTTTGTCAGAATTTAATGTTTAATAGCTATTAATATAATTGGTATTAAATCCACTTGTGTTTTCTCTCCTTTTCAAACTTTAGAGTTTAATCTCTCTATTTTGTTCCTCCTTTTATCAGTATGAAAATTATGAGCCCAATTTCTATTCTTTTTATGGTTAACCCAGTCTAAAAATCTCTTGTTAGTTGTAGTATTATTAGCCCATTAAAGTATAAGGTAACTATTGATATTATTGGGTTTACATCTACCATCTTGTCATTTGCTTTCTACTTTTTTCGACTATGTTCTCCCCTAAAACCCTACATTGCAACATTCTTTTCGGTTAAGTAGTTTTTAGTATTCACGTTTTATTGCCACTATTGATTTATTAATTATATCCTTTTACCCTAGGATTCCAATATTCATTTTAATTTTTCACAATCTACTTTCAAATATTATAGTACCACTGAAGATTCCACTACATCTTATGTGTCATAGTTATACAATGTACATCTATTATAAACCCCTCGCTACATTATTTTCACTTTAAAATATTATTTTAACACATTAAATGTCTTTTACATTTACTCACATATTTCCAGTCTGCCACCTTTGTCTTTCTGTGTGTATATCTTAGGTGCCAAGCATTGCCTTCAGTATTTCTCATATGACAACTATGCACCAGTGAATTCTTTCGGTTATTATTTTTCTGAAAAAAATTTTATTTTCAAAAACATTTTGAGTGTAAAATTCTAGGTTGACAGTTTTTTTTATTTCAGTGCATTAATGATGTGCTTACACAGTTTAATGGTTTATGTGGCTGTTGATCTAACTATACTCTTTCTTTCCTTTGCTACTCTGTAACATGCAGGGGAACAAAATGCCTTGAGGACCACATTTGGTGACATACAGTTTCTCTGCCTGCTTTAAGGTACTGCTGACTTTCAGCAATTTGACTATTACATGTCTTAGTATACTTTTAGGGTATACTGGGATAAGGTGAGCTAACTCAATCTGTAGTGTTATAATTTTCATCAATTTAAAAAAAAATTGGGTATTTCTCCAAAAAATTTCTGTGGCCCTCCTTTTGTTCTGGATTCTGATTACATATTTGTTAGACAACATAATATTGTCCTATAGGTCACCAAGTCCCTGTACACGTCCTTCAAAGTTCTTTTTATATCTGTGTACCATGTTAGGTAGTTTATTTTTAAAGCTCATCATTTTTTTTAAAGAGAATAAAAACAAAACAAAACAGAGTAAAACACAACAAAGCAGATCAGAACAGAACAATGCAAGCAATACAGGTCTTCAAAACATAACCACAGGAAATTAAAAATGGCTACCCTAGTGCCTCTTGTTTTCTTCGAAATGGTTGTTCATAC
>RJWT010026080.1:0-15931 GCA_004365215.1 Cuniculus paca | reverse complement strand
GCTTCTGAACTAGGGCAATGTAAAAGACTGTTTCGTCACGAACCATGCTGTTTGGCTAACCAGAGCTGCGTTTTAATCCCTACAAGCCTTTTAGCGCGAAGTACGGGTCGGCTGTCGCCTGAAAACCAGCTGACCTTTAACGACCCCCCCATCACCTCGGAAGTGCTTGCTGCTCGCAGGTCTGTACTCCGGAAGTGGTTTTTCTCCCTTCCCGCCCTTTCGCCCTTGGGGAAAGTGCAAGTGATATTTAGGGCGGAGTCTTGGGTCTAGGCTGGGGCGCGGCATTGTCTAGGGTTTCAAGATCTACCGTTTTGTTTTGTTTTCTTCCCTGAGCGTTTTTTTTGGAAATGCCAAACAGTGAATTTGGGCAATTTACACGTTATCAGTAGTTTTTAGGCGCTGTGACCTTGGGCAGGTGTGTTATCTGTTTCCTGGGTAGCTCTTCTGCAAAATGGAAAGATAGGTACTAGTTATCACTAAATTGTAAAGCGCACGCCACCTTGAGGGCCCCCTAATGTCATCATTGGGTGTGCGGTCAAGACTTGAGAAGCTGCTACAGCCTTACATCCCTTTCCAGAATTTAAGGAGTCTTGACAGTTTTTTTCTTTTTCCAAACACTCTCTCGTGGAGTTACCTCAATTTTGTGATTGAAGGTCCACCAGGTCCCCTGATTTAAGCACAGAGCTTGCAGCCAAGCTGCAGCGGGGCATCTGGGACAATAGAGGAGGGAGGGAGCTCTCCAAAATCTGACTTGGGCTTTCCCTGTCTCCTTCTGAGTGTCACCTGTGGCGCACAGCATCCTCTGTAAGGAAGAGTCCTTGGGGTAATTGTTTACAAACAGATTTGTTTTTAATTCATGTAAATAATGTGCCCAAACGGAAGATCCTTAATATACTTTTAATTACCGAGTGTAGCATAATTAGATATTATTCTTTATTTCCACCAAAATTTAGCTAAAGGAAGGCAAAGTAAATATCAAGAACTATAGAAAGACAGACTTCAGTTTTTTGGCCTTCTTCTGTCCTCTAACTTTGTGGTTGAGTGCAGTGAGCATAGTAGCCTCCAGAAAGCTTAATTCCTGCAGTATGCTATACTCTGAATGTTCATGTGCCTCTAAAATTCATGTGTTGAAAACTTAACATCCATTGTGATAGTGTTGTGAGGAGGGTCCTTGGGTAACAGGTAAGTAATGAGGTCGAATCCTTCATGAGTGAGATTGGTGTTTTTAGAAAAGGGACTCCCAGAGAGCTCTCTGTCTGCTATGTAAGGATATGGCTAATTGAGAAAGTAATAACCTGCAAACTGGAAGAGACCTCATCTACGTCTTCCTGCCTCCTAAACTGCCTCCTAAATGCATTTCTGTTGTTTATAAAACACTCAATCTGTGGTACAACAGATTTACAATAACCTGAATGGACTAGGAAAGTAGTCTGGTTTAATGAAATGTTGTGTCAAAAGTTTGAGAAGTGACTAAAACCACAGAATTGGAATCTGGGATGGCATTGACTGAGCATGTAACTTCTACATTTGGACATGGTCAGCAGGTTGGTTCAGCAAAATGAAAACTTGATCTCTGTGCAGCTGGAAGAACACTACAACTTCCAGATCCTTTGCTTCAAACATTAATGAAGGCATTACTTCTTATCACACCTGCTTGCCAGAGTGAGTCCTCTGCCAAGTATAAGTTCCATTGGAGCACCCACTGCTTCATAATATAACACTTAAAAGTGTAAAACTTGCTTCCTCTTCTCCTTATTCAATCCCAAATCATATTTCCATGCAACTAGTTAAAAAAATTCTGCTCCCTCTTATAAGAAAGAACATCATATTCATCCACATTTGTCTTTGTCTTCTCAGTGCCAATGCTGGGGGCTTGGCGACTAGCATGTAATCAATATTTGCTTTGGAACTTGGAGTTAAGTCAATTACCATTATGATCTGAGTATATAGTTATGTAATTGCCCCGTAAAAACATTTCTTATGTAATTAACTTGCTTATTTTTGCTTTCTTATTTTCCTATAGTTCAAGTCATTTCATCTTGAACTGCTTTATTTGCTTAGCTAATTATCATATAATTATTAAGCATCTGTTGTGCTTGTACAGAGCCTGCATGGTTGACAAGAATTGAGCCCTTATCAGGGATGCAGAGTCCAGTGAGCTGACAAACATATAATGAGTAATCATAGAAATGTTAGCATGTGCTGTTGTAAAGCCATACCTAGGTGTTTTGGATGTGCACTGAGCTAGATGGTAGGTAATCTTTAGCTCTGGGAGGCACTTAATAATAACACCCAGTACTTACAGTGTTGCAGCCTAATGGCTATGTTTCCTGTGCTAGGTTCCCTTCCACAAGATTTTATCTTATATGACAGTTCCCTCCTTATCTGTAGTTTCACTTTCCACACTTTAGTTACCCAAGGTCAACCATGGTTTGAAAATATCGAGAACTTCTAACAAGCAATTCATAAGTGTCAGATTCCTTGCTTCACTGAGTAGCATGATGAAATCTCATGACATTCTGCATTCTCTCACTCAGTAAGTGAATCATCCCTTTGTTTGGAGTGTTTATCTTCACTACCATTTGCAGTTATTTAGAGCCATCTCAGTTATAACAGAGACTGGTGGTTTTATAGTTCTTGTGTTCAGGTATCCCCTATTTTACTTAATGATGGACACCAAATGATAAATCATGGAAGGAGAGCTAACTCTGGTTCTCTGTGGTCATGCTCCAGGGCACCTGGGAGAAACCATAGTATAGTGGTTCCTTGGTTCATGAATTTAATTTGTTCCACAGTGTTTGAAAAGATGGCCACATTTGTGTTTGTGCAAGAAAGATGGACATGGTTGTGTTTGTCACTTGATGTAGTGTTTGCAAACAGAAATAAATTTTTTTCAAACATTTTTGTTTGCAAACCAGTTGTTAGCAAACAAAAGCATTCATGAACCAAGGTGCCACTGTGTATACACAGTTCAATACTATCCATGACCATCCACTGGAATTGTTAGAACGCATTTTCCATGACTGTATTTCTGTAGGGAACTAGAAAGTACATATGTCTAGGATGCTTACCCACACCTCTGTCCAAGCATAGGACCTTGTCTCAAAATCTTTCAGTCTAATCTCTCCTTCCAGTTGATTTTCCATATTGTGCAAATGCATTTTCCAGTCTTTACATCTTAGCATGCATTAATACTTCTGCTGGGCATGCCATCATGGCCTATATACACCCATATCCTTCCTCACACTTGTCTGTGTCACGTTCTTCTAAACTCTTATGTACTGATCCTGATGAACTGGACAGGTTGGATGCACCCCTTTAATTTTGAAGGAATGTGGCTACAGCATTGGAGTACATAGCCTTGGTCTTTCCATGGGTTACTGAGGTATGAACTCATGTTTACATGCCCTGTGATCCTAGTTTAAGCAACATCTTGGTTTGGAACCACCATGGACTTCAGAGAAAAGAACTTTTGCAGTCATGGGTAGACTTCTATGTGTGAAGCCAGAGGGAGAGAGAAAGAGGGAGGGACACAGAGAGAGACCAAGTCCTTCGCCACCATGAGTTGGTCACTAGTGAGTGCTGCCACACAGAGGAAGCCATCCTGAAAAGAAGGCAACACAGTGGAAATGAGATCTGGGAATGGGGAGGAGAGAAGGAATGGCAGGCCCAGGTGTCATGGCGGCTGTTGAGTCTGAGGATACGTATACACACTGAGCTGAAAAGTAGACTTGGCCAAGATTTGTTTTTTTCTGAATTTTCTATTGTTGTATTAGAATTCCTTAATTGCAGTTCTTGCAGCAGATGCTTTCGATAAGATAGAGCAGTTAAGCTTTCAAAGTTTCATAGTTAAAACAACGTATTTTATACACAGTAGGTTCAGATCTTTGGTAGAAAGGTAGGAGTGGGGGTGGGGGAAAGTTACAAAATATATTACAGAACCTTCAGTATTTTAAAATTTTCCAGTCAGGGAAAAATCTGTGTTCCCTGCCCTATATACTTAGAAGACACTATACTGTTCTAAGGACTGTTTCCGGTCCACCATGGGTACAGAAATCAGAGTACCCCTGTCTTTTAGTTTTCTCACAGTGGAGATGGAAATAATAATACCAATGTCAAATAAGTAATATCGTTGGGTGGTAAACAAATGGACAGCTTTAGTGCCTTCTGCTTCATCAAATGTGCCAAAGTATTCTGTGTTAACTCAATGTATAGAATTGAATCGTTAATTTTATTCTAATTAAAGATATCCTAACTGCCAGGCGTGGTGGCTCACACCTGTAATCCCAGCACTTGGGAGACTGAGACAGGAGGATCATTGTGAGTTCGAGACCAGCCTGGGCTACAAAGTGAGCTCCAGGCCAGCCTGAATGGCATAGTGAGACCCTGTCTCAAAAAGACAAGGGCTGGGGATCTAGCTCAGTGGCCTAAGTGACTGCCTGGAAGGTCGTGAGTTCAATTCCTGGTGCTCCCAAAACAAACAAACAAACAAAAAAATCCTAACTGCTAAATAAAATATTAATTATTTAATCGTCTCATTTCAAAAAGGCAAAATTAAGATTTTGTTCTATAGTTATCTCTTGGTATCAATGGGAGATTGATTCCAAACCACCCCTGGGTGCCAAAGTCCAATAAAATAGTTCAGTCAGCAGAGTTGACTTCGTAACTGTGTGTCCCACATGCAAAGATCCAACCAACCATGGATTGAAAATATTTTTTAAAAAATTAAGTCATATTGAACACTTAATGACCTCTTTTTTTTATCATTGTTTCCAGCTCAAAATAGTAAAACACAATTTATGTAGCCTTTAGATTGTATTAGGTATAACAATAGAACTAATTTAAACTATTATCTAGAACTAATTTAAAGTATATAGAGCATCTGTTCATAGGTTGCATAAGGTGCTATGCCTCTATTTAAGGTACTTGAGCATTCATCCATCTTGGAGTCAGTGGGGATCCTAGAGGTCCAGTTGTTGGTGTTGGACACTGAGACAACTTTATTTTGCTTGGAAAAGGCCTTGCTTTCCTATCTAGTCCTATTTATTGAAACCACACAATTACAGCTGTTACTATATGCATTGGCAATCCTTTATATGTTTTTCTTATGTAACCATTACAACAATGATGAAAAGTTCAAATACACAACAGACAAGAATTTAGAATTTTAGTAATTTCCTCACCTTTACATACAGGTACGGATTAGAAGTGTTAAGTGGAGTAAAACAGACACACAAGCATATCACATCATTTCTCATATCTGAGAAGCCCAAAGTACAAATAAATAAAAGATAATAGGGAACACAGAGATAAATCTTTTGCAAATGAAAAGGAGCCCAAGATATGAAAGGACATGTAGGGAAGGCAAGGGGCTTTAAAAAGATTTAAGATACTCAAGTGTAGCGACCCCCCACTCCACAATGAATGTATCATTATGTACTGCAAAGATGTATTAAAAACATTAAAATTAAAAATGAAGTGCTTGTCTTTCCAATTCCAAAGCCTGTGCACAGACCCACCTTCCTTACAGTCTTTCAAAAATGAATCAGGGGAATAGTGTCTTTTTAATGTGTCAAGCATCGTATCATTTGACTACTGTAAGTATCAGGATCCTTTTTCTTTCACTGGTCAGAATTCGTAACTGGTGTTCATATCTGGACATTTATAATTTTAAGAAAAATGACGAGACCTTGATAAATGTGATGCGTGAATTTGTTTATTTCCTTGTAGCATTTAGAGAATTTGTTCGTGTCTTGAAAAGAAAAAAAAAAGAAAGAAAGAAAGCCTAGAAATTAATTACAGCTAGCTTTCCCCTTTGATCAATTACCACAACAACTCTTTTTGATTATTCCTTTTCCTGGAAGCTATGTCATAAAGCAGGTTATTGTAAAAGCGTAATTTCCATTAGTCACAACGTTTAAAGGGGATCTTGTTATTGACCAAGGTCTCAAGCTCAAATAAATCATGAATCTCATCATTAGTCTTCATTATTCTTTATGTTTTTTTGCTCACCCATTTAATAAACTTCATTGAGTGTCTCATATGTGAAAAGGATTGTCATAGACCTTAGAAAATGTATGGGACCAAAATCAATCATTCAGTCAATCAATCAAACAAACTCTGGAAGATAAACTCTGCTTTTAGTCTATTGTCTTTTGGCTTGAGTATCCTTTCATGGCTTTATGTTTCATTAAACCGTATTTATTCTGGAAGACCTAAATGAGACTCTGGTTTTGGAATGCATTTACAAACCTTCTGTCTTAAACATACACTGATCTTTATGGTCGTGCATATACCATCTATCCCCTTTTATTTCACGTAAGAGATGTGTTTGCCACCACAGTGTAGGTTCAGAGTTCATTTGGAGCAGGGACTGTGTCTTGTACTACTTGTTTTTTCCAGCACCTAGAAGTTAGGTAAAGCATAGTAAATGTGTGCTATAGTTGGGAATCTCTAAATTTCATGTTTGAAGTATCTTTCACAGCAGAATAATGTATGCCAACTCTGATAATTGCAGAAATGGCTGGGTCATTCACTCAGTGAAGCTGCTGATGTTACTGTTTCTTCTGTATTTTTTTCTCTTGGTTTCATTCTTCAGGCAGGAGGACATCACCATGAGACTGCTGGCAGCCCCCCATCTTCTTAGCTTATTGGTCGAAAAATTTTTTTCTTCTGTTTGCTTCCAAACCATAGAAAAAGACCCCTTATATTAGCTTTGCATGATGATAACAAAACACCTGAACCACTTTATGATGAAAAAAGTTTCTACTGGCTCACACTTTTGGAGGTTCCAGTCCGTGGTTGGTTGACCCCATTGCTTCTGAGGCTGTGATCAGACAGTACCTAGAGGTGGGGAACACATGCAGAAATAAGCTGTTCCTCTTACGGTGGCCAGGAAGCAAAGCAAAGAGAGGAAGTAGAAGAGTCTGTAGTCCCACAGCCCCCATCAAGGGCACAGCTCCATTGACCTAACTTCCTCACACGAAACCTTGTCTCTCAAAGGCTCCACTATCTCCCCATAGCACCATGGACTGAGGGCAGAGCCTTGAACAGATGGGCGTGTGGAGACATTTATCCAAATCATATCAGTCCTGCTAGTTCTGCTTTTATTACATACCTATTCCTGGAGCAATCAGTGTGAGTAGCAAATTGTGATAGGGTGATGATTGGAGTCCATGATGGAATGCTCATGGGCCACACAAGCAATAAGTAGATCTGACAAGCATTGTTATGTCCAGATGACATTGGATGAGGAAGGCTCCACAGGAAGAGATCTGACATATGAGTCAGCATCTCTACTACAGTATTAGATAAATACATACTGAATCAAGTGAAAGCAAATATCCAGCTATGATTTCTCTACCCAACATGGCAAGTTACTTAAGATGTATAAAACTACATTTTACATGAATGTTGCCCAGCATTGCCTTGTCAGTAGTGTTGTTGAGCTTCTTTGAATTTTTATGGGCTGTTTTGGGTGTGCAAGGTGGGATAAGAATCTTGCTGAACAAGTCAATGTAAATGGATGGGGATATTCTTACAGGAAGCTGTGGTGTTCAGAACCTTAGCAAGGATCTTATCTTACACATTGAGCCCAAGAAGTAGATGCTAGGTAAGATGTTTGATTTAGACAGCAGTGACAAGAATGATAATGTTTTCCTACTGGAAGCTTGCTTCAGAGGAGGTAATCCCAGAATTCGCTCATTCACTTTTTCAAAGCATCCCATCAGAAGGCACTCTGGAAGAGAATATACTGACCATTTAATGGATGTCCACTTGTGTACCTTGTTTTATTTTAAAATTATAAATATACTGTTGATGCAATCTTTTATAAGCGTTCCTTACTCCTTCACTTAATTTCCGACATAAAATGAAAGCCCATCTATAGATGCAGTGCCTATATGGAAAAGTACAAAAAGAATAGATAAAAAAGCAGGTGAGATGTATGCAATTGAAATCACAATGGAATTTTGAAAGGACTGAGGCTGACATGTAAAAGATTCCTGTGATTTCCAGATTTCTAATTATGACTTGAATTCTTTAAAAAACTTGCAGTAAACTAAGGGGCTATTAGAATACGATAGTGCTATGGGATGATTTGTTGAATTGTAGAGATTAATTTCATCTTTTTATAGAAAATAAAAATTCTAACTTCTGATGAACTGTGACAGATTTCTGTAGGTGGATAAATTTATAATAGTGAAAATCCAGAATTCACTGTCTGTAAATGTAAAAGATGGCAAGTTCAAAGTCATTCCAACAGCAGTCATTACACGGGGAAGCTGATCTCCAAGTATACTTGCCTAACATTACTTTTCCTTTTCTAAATTGTGAGAGAGAAGCTATATTGTTATTTTAAGCACCCTGCTTTCATTGTAGAACCCCCTTGAGAGAGTATGATTGCATTCTTAGTATGCTTTAGAAGTGCCATATTAAGAAAGTTAACTTTGAGGGCCGGGAATGTAGCTCAGTGGCCTAAGTGCCTGCCTGGCAAGCACGGGGTCATCAGTTCAATTCCCAGTGCCGCAAAAAAAAAAAAAAAAGAAAGTTAACTTTGAATAGCCACATAGAATATTCTGATCTCACTTAAAAAGCAACTCTAACAGCCTGTCATATCATAAATGTACCTTAAGTTCGGGGTTCCTCAAAAAGCTATCATCCTGAAATTTAAATTTCCTCTATGTTCATTTATATACGCTCCAAATTATTTAACTTGATGCCCTGATGATCACATTTTTGTAGTGTCATCATAGAAATAATTTAGATTTTGTCGGATTTGAAATATTCATGGGCTAACTCTTAAAGGGAACATGGCTTCATTTCACTGTCCTGTGAACATAAACAAAAGGTAGTTTGTGTTACTCATGTTAGAAAAGAAATTGAAGTAACATTTTTCTTCATTGTTGAACGAGCCTTACCTTCTAACAGTCTAGGCAATCACATTGATTCAGTGACCCCAATTTTACATACCGTCCTCCCAGAGTATATTTTCATCAGCTGTTGATTACAGTGGTACCTCAGTTCATGAACTTAATTCATTCCACGCTTCTGGGGAAGATGACTGCGGTCTTGCTCAGCACCCAGTGCCGAGGTCCCCAACAGAAGCAAAATTGTGTTCACTGCTTCTGTTTGCAAACTGAATTGTTTGCTAACAGAAGCTTTTGTGAACTGAGGTATCACTGTACTATCATCATGGATCATTTTCATGATCTACATATTTTCCCAGGCCTTGGGCTCGTGCTGTGTTGTTTGCTTTTTTACATTCTATTGTAGAATGGCAAGTTATTGTGATGGTTTTTGCCTTACAGAAACATTTCTGTGTACACTTTATTTGTTTTATATTTTGTGTTGCTAGAGTAAAGAAGTAATGTCACCTTTATGTTTGGGTCTATTTATTTATTTTTATTTATTATTGTGGGTACCGGAATCAAACTCAGGACCTTGACCTTACCAGGTAGGCACTGCACTGCTGAACTATATCCCCAGCCCCTGTGTTTATTTATTTAACTTACGCTTGTGTGGTGCTTGTTTTCACCGTGCTCCAATATCATTTGTGTCACAGTCCTGTGAACCCCGAGAGGTGAACACATTAGCATTCCCGTTCTGTGGATGGCTCAGTGGGCCACAGAGAGACTTACCAGGTCACTTTCTCCGGATTGCATTGTTCATGGGTAGCAGAACCAGGACTGATTTCTGTGCTGCCTTCCCAGTACTACGGTGAAAAAGTAGAGGTTTGCCCAAAGCCATTGTTTTCATAAAGACGCTGTGAAGTGAAGTGAGAGATGGTGCTCTCCAGCTGCCTCTTGCCAGGGTCTTATGCTTATGTACTTTCTTCAAACAAGCCCTTCAGCATTTAACTCGGGAGAGTCAAGCTTGGGGTCGCTTCCGTTGCTCCAACTGGGAGACAACCTTACTACCTGTAGCTTCCGTGCAGCCTCTCAGCCCATGGTCTCCACATCGGCTCATGGGGTGGTGTGAGAACCATTAATCTGGATTGCCTGTGGATGGACAGAGGGAATTGAGAATACAACTGGAGCAGCTTCTGGGTAAGTGATGGGAGGAGGCACGTCCCCCCACTAGCATCACTGAGAAATGGGAGAAGCAGTGAGAGACACTGAGGTAGAAGACCAGAGTGCTGCTTCCTCCACTGATGGCTGTGTCATGGGAGGGTTGTCTTGGCACATGCAGGATGGTAAATGCGTGCTGGCTGTCTCAGACTTGGTTTGGGAAGCAGTGACACTCTCATACAGTGCTGCTGCAGTCGGGTCTCAAGGGTCTCCCAAATGCCTGTCTACTGAGGGCTTAACTCCCAGTTTGGTGCTATTGACAGGTAGTAGATCCTTTAAGAGTTTGGGCCTAGTGAGAGCATTTTAGATCCCTGTGATATCCCTTAGGAAGTGATTAGGAAACCCTGGTCCCTTATTCTGTTTTACTTCCTTGCCATGAAATAAGTGATTTTGCCCCTCATTTTCCCATGTGTTGCCCTCATAATGTGTTGCCTGGTCATAGGCCTAAAGCAGTGGAGCCAATCCATCATAGACTGGAACCTCCAAAATGGTGAGCCAGAATAAACCTTTTCTTTCTATAAGGTGATTACCTCATATGTTTTGTTACAGTGACAGAAAGCTGATGGACATAAATGCTTCCACTGCTTTTTATTAGTCTAAGAAGGAGCCCAGGCTCCTTTTATTATCACAAGGGAAGTATTATTACAGGGGAAGTATTATTACAAGGGAAGGGAAAGAAAGCCTTCCAAGTGGATCTGATACATAGCCAGGACTGAGAACCACTGTTCTTAGAGAAATTCTGCAGTCAGCCAACTTGGGACCATGGCCATCCTGGAGGATTAGGGGAGGGATGAGGCTAGATAGAGAAGCTGAGCTACAGAAAGCATCAACCTGGTCATCTGGAGATGAAGAAGATTCTTTCCTGCTCATGGAGATAGGTTTATGTCATGTGTACTACATTTATAAGACATAAGTTAAAAGAAGTATTAGAAATTTCAAGATAGCAACTGTAGAGCAACTGTATGGAATCTTCATTTGCTTATCTATTTATTGCAATGCTGGGCATTGAACTAGGACCTCACAAGAGCTAGACAAGTGGCCAGCCATTGAGCAACATCCCCAGCCCTATGCAGAGTCTTTTTGAGCTCAGGACCTATTTCGGTTGCACAAGTTGCACGACCATGAAGCTGCCCTCCTCTGGGAGACTGCCACATTTGCAGATAACATCTCACAGAAAATGGAGAGAAAAACTTTCTGTTCTGCTTGAAATGGAACTGCCTTGATTGTTGGATATTACTTATAAAATGAAAAAAAAAATCTAAGCAGTTAACCACTTTTTATATTCCTGAGATCCATTGCCATACTTAAGACTGATTTGGTTGCTAAGAGAAAAAGCAAAAATTCTTGTCTGTGGATTAAAAAAAAAATTAGAATGTACTTAGTAAGGGTAGATTTTGAGAGTTCTTACCATAAAAACAGAGAAGTGATTTAATGCGTCTTAATTAGCTCAGTTCAGATGTTCAACAAGGTGTATACGTATTTCAAAATATCTTAATGTATGTGATAAATAGATTTAGTTTTTATTCATCAATTTTAAAAGAATTTTTAAAAAAACAATAACAGACAGGGAAGAAGTGGAGCTTAGGAGTTGGCACTGAGAAGGGGAAAGGCTCCAGAAATCATGCTTGCTCTTGTATATCTTACGGATTCTCATGGGGAATATCTTACGGTCTTATGGATTCTCATGGAGCATGTTTTCTGCCTGCCTTAATGTGCACATCATGACCAAATGTGCTAGCCTTCACCTTTCTAGTCTGTATGGCCTCATTCCAGGCATACCCTATAGTCAGTGTAGCTTCGTCTTGTTTCTCCAAGTCCATGTTTAGAGCACAGATGATGATGGAACAGATGTCCTGATTGAACCAGGGATGGATGGTGAGTGATGGGAGGAAAGGGCTTGAAGGCTCATGGAAAAACAGCCAGCACTGCTCAGCCTTCCTTCCTCCTGTGCTCTCTTAATTAAATGTCCTGAGCATAAGTAAATGATTCCTAACAGTCATACATAATTCTGTCATGGTTGAGACCTAGAATGTCCCCTAAAAGCCTCATGTGTTCAGCAATGGGGATTAGGGAAGGTGGTTGGATTGTGGGGGTGCAGTACTCATCAGTGGATTAATTGACTGATCGTGCATGCATATATGATATACTCATCAATGGGTTAATAATGATGAGTTCATAGCTGAGTGTACTGTTGGGAGGTGGAGCCTAATGGGAAAGAGGTGGGTCACTAGCTGTTATAGTCAGGGGTCACAGGGAGAAAGATTACAATCAGGACACAGAATTTATAATATTATTTACGATGGTTACCCAGTGTTAGACACAAGAAAGTGCAGGAAATCTGTCCACAACACCGAAGTCTGTTCTGGGAAGGCCCAAAGGCCAGCGGTGGAAGCTAGAAAGTCTATGCCAGCAGGATGAAGGATCTGTGCTAGTAGGTTGAGGGTTCTACAGTGGAGCCAAGAAGCAACGCTCAAATAAGAACCAGGGCTCCCCGAAAAGTACCACAGCCATCCTCAGCAACAGTGAGGTCCTGCGCTCCTCCGACGATGAGAACAGTCAAGTACATGCCAGGAAGCCAGCGTGACAACTTCTGGAGTTTGAACAGCAGCCATCTTCCCCTCTTGAGCCAGGAAGCGATGCTCAACATAAAGACCAGAGCTCCCCAAAGTGAACCCCAGCCACTCTCAATAAGGTCCCCAGCTCCTCCGATGATAATGGCCAAAGTCATATTGGGGAGCCAGCCCGACAAGCTCCTCCAGGAGAACCAAGCACTCCAAACAGCAGCACTTAGGAGAACCCACAACGCCTCTGCTCTTCTGCTCCACGTCTCTATGCTGGCAACCTTCCTCAGGTGGTTTGTCTAAATGCAGCACCATGCCGATTTAATTCAGCTGGTGCCAAGTTGACCACCAGTTTTTAATACGTAACACCAGCACCAGGACCTGGAAAAGTATAGCTTCTTTCTCGGGTCTTCCCTTCACTTTTTGCTTCCTGACTGCCACGGGTTAAGCAGCTGCCCTCCATCCAGGCCCTTCCACGGTACCCCTCTGCCATGCTGTTTCAGCCTTGGAGCCAGCTGACCGCGGAGAGCAATCATGAGCCTAAAGCTCTTCTTTAAGTTGCAGGTGTTGGATATCATGTCTCAGCAATGGGAAAGTAACAAAGACAAATTAATACAGAAATTTTACCGAGTAAATAAATCGTATTTATATCCATATTTTGTATTATATTTATATGTAAACAGAGATAAACTTGTACCTATGTATATGGATAGCCTTGTATCTTCATTTATGGATTATAATTATACAGTTCTCTCCATATTCCATAGTTTGTGTTTTTGAAATTGGATTGACACAGATGATAGGCACCACGCTGTAAATAAAAGGTGGATGCTAATAACCAGGGGGCAGTTAATGGGCAGCCTATATGCTAGCATTTGTGCCTGTCACCTGACATCAGACACCTTAGCGGCCATTATAAATACTATAAGGTAGGAAAAGATGCTACACTCATTAGTGCTCAGGCGCTTTCCCCAGGTGGTCTGGACAGTTAGAGAGCAGGGTCAGCCAAGAAATTCAGCTTCACATCAGAGCTCAGGGCTGCACTCTGAACTTGTTTTACTAGCAAATAATAAACACAAGCTGGTTTCATTATATACTCTGTTGAGAAACTATTATCATTATCTTTATGGCCCTGCCTTCCCTCTGGTTATTCAATGATTGCTCTCAAAGAATTGAAAAAACTTCCGATCCTTGATTTTTTTTATTTTTAAAGAATCTCAGTTATGACGATAGTTGCAATTAGGGTGGCAGACTCTCAGAAATGTTTGCCCTTAGTGAATGAATGACTTTCTGAATAGTGGTAATGTGTCCTCCAAGATTACTTGCATAATTCTGCAAAAAATGATGACAGATGCTTCTGACCTGTGTGCAAAAATGAATTTCTCGGGGTCTTCATGATGTTGGTTGTTTTCCATAGCTGTTACCTGCCTGCCCCCTGCTGGCCAGTAAGAATTGGACATTCGTCCACTAGTTGCAGGCAGTATAGCCAAAATTCCCTGGCCTGAAATTGCTGGAGAGTCCTGATTGTAAAATGTCCTTACGCCTAAGGAGCTAGCAGCTGCCTCTCTCCTTCCTGGATTTAATCATTACCGGAATATAACCAGGAGGAATCAGGAAACTTTCAGATGAAGTTTCTTCCTCTGCTGTATCGCAAGGGCCATACATGAATCATGACTGAAATCACAATTGAAATGCAAATTAAGTGTATATACATCTAAAGAAGAATAGCTTGGTTTCTTGTTGGTCCTTTTCACCCCCTCCTGTCTTTGAATATGTGGAATACTTATTGATTTCTTTTTTTGTGTGTGTGACACCGAGGATTGAACTCGTGACCTTGCGCTTGCCAGGCAGGCACTTAGGCCACTGAGCTAGATCCCCGGCACTTGTCTTTTTGAGACAGGGTCTCACTATGCCATTCAGGCTGGCCTTTAGCTCACTTTGTAGCCCAGGCTGGTCTCAAACTCACAACGATCCTCCAGTCTCAGCCTCCCAAGTGCTGGAATTACAGGCGTGAGCCACCACTCCCGGCACTTACTGATTTCAAAGACACTTTACGTGCATTTGATTCTGTACAGAAGAAAAATCAAATGGTTGTGGTATATAACTACTTGTCTACACGTTGTAATTTTAATTTAAGATGTTTACTGGATTGCCAGGTAGCCGTTCATTAGGTCTCCTTGGTGTACTCATCATTTTTATACTGAAGGAAGTTCAATTTTAATAATGGCTATACCTCATTAATACTCATTGGCTAGTTTGAATTATTATACACTTACTGAGTGCAAATATCTATTCATTAGCTATCAAAATTAGTTAATGCTTTATAACCTGTGGAACAGGAAATTAGACTTCATATTTGTATTTGCCTATGAGTACACACACACATTTAAGGAAGGAAATTATTTATTTCAAAAGGGAAGTGAACAAGTTCTAGATGTCTTCCCAAAACTTCACGTGCTTATAGGTGGTGCTTTCAGGAGGTAACTGGATCCTGGGTGTGTGATACTCAGCCGTGGATTAGTCCACTGATGAGCTGAGAGCTAAATGTAATATTGTGAGGAGAAGCCTGCTTGGAGGGGGTGGGTCACTGGGGGCGTGGCCTGGAAGCATCTTTTTCCCTTTCTCCTCCTTTCCATCCCTCTCTCTGATTCTTGCCTGCCCTGCCATGAGCAGTTTTCCTCCACCATGCCTTTCTGCCATGCTGCCCTGCCGTGGAGCCAGCAGACCATGGGTAGAAACCTCTACAAACTGTACATTTCCTTTCCTTTTAAGTTACAGATGTCAGGTATTGTGTCTCAGTGATGAGAAAGCAGCTAAGACAATGTAATTATTTTTATGGTTTTGTTTGGTTGTTTTGAGGCTATATAGTTCAGCTCCAGCTGGTCTCAAACTCACAATCCTCCTGCCCCATCTTCCAAAGTGCTGGAGTTGGAGATCTGTGCTACCACATCTGGCAGAAGTTTTTAAATAGGGAAAATATTTTTCATAACATTTTAAAAATACAAATAAAATAATACAGACAACCCATGTAAGACCATACCGATGATACAACGATATGCGTCTAGGTTAAGTATATTGAGTCACTTACTATGTACAAATTTCTACCTCAAATTTTACTATAAAGGACTCTATAAAAAGTCACCAGTATAAGACAAAATCTAATGAAAGAACCACCCATAAGTGTGAGTCGTTATGTAGGCAGTGACCTCGTATGTTTGAATGTACCCAAGCACATTTTGCTTCTAGGTATCTTTAGCCCAGGTTTGTATCATTTTAACAAACAGTAGTTCTGAATAACGTGGA
>RJWT010026079.1:0-15935 GCA_004365215.1 Cuniculus paca | reverse complement strand
AATCAGGAATAAACTATGTCATGATTAGGATTAAATTAGTTGTGCCAAACTACTTTAACCTAAAATGCTTGGTGCTAGATTTTACTTGAACCATTCCTTGTGAATGGTACACTCTGATTAAAATTGAACTCAACCATTGTTATCCTGTATGGGATTTGAGGTCCTCATTCAGTGGAAGATCTTGTTGATGGGAATCTGTTGTAGTGCCAAGCAACTACTTTTGATGAGAGACTTGATCACACATGTATTTGGTACAAAAAAAGAAATGGCTATTGAATTGTCTTGTAATAAGAAGGGGGATAATTACTTGGAATTTGGTTATGGATCACAGGTACGTTGGGATTCCTGGCTTTATTTTTATTTATTTTAATCTTTTCTCTAGATCCCAAAAGGATAATCACTTACAATGAAGCCATGGATAGTCCAGATCAATGAAGGACCAGACTGCCTATTCATCACTTTTCTGCAGCATTAGAGCCACCGTTCGTGAGGGACACAAGGCTTTTATGCTCCTAGATCTTCAATGCAGCAGAGGAACCATAAGTAGAATCACAGGATAATATATACAAATATATATATATACATATATATATATATAGTTATTTAAAAAAAGGCAACTGAAAGTAATTAGACTTCTTAAGGAATCAAATTTATTTCAAGAGACTACACATGGTTATTTAATCTCCGGTACTGAATAATTTTTTGTTTTGTTTTTCCTTTTGTTAGTTTTTGTTTTTTTAAGTGTGAATGCAAATGATTAATGAATACAGACTTAACAAGTGTGGTTCTGAAAGTTCCAGCTGTCATCACCTTGGGCTACAAATGACCCAGTGAAAGAGGCAAATCCACTTAAAAGATCTCTGTATCTTGTTCTGTGACTAAAGTGATACACTAATCACGGGGAACCCAGAAAGATTCAACATTTTCCTCTGCTCCCTTGATATTTTGGTTTTACTTTAAGCCCTGCGAGAATGCTGGATAAATGCCTTGAAGTTTGCAGGGGCGTATTTTTTTTTTAGTGAATATGATTTGCATGTCTTGCCAGGAGTTAAGCAGCCTCTGTGGGGTGTTGGGAAAATATTTTCTTTCTTTTTTTTTTTTTTTTTTTTTTTTTTTTTTTTTTTTTTTTTTTTTTTTGTGGGGTGGGAATAGGGGAGGGTCTTGAAGTTCTACAATTCTGGAATAGTTGGTGGGTACATAGTTAACTTGCTTTGGTTACATGTTGGACTTTTTAACAACCGAAGAATCCATGAATATTAAAGAAAAGTTGCAGAACAAGCAATTGGCTTAGATACGAAACAAAATTCTTGTGCCCATATATTAATGTAATTGTATAACTGGGAGCAAAAATATTCTGCTTTTCAACTGTAGGTGCTCCAGACTTGCTCTCTGTCACTAACACTAAATGTGCAGTTTTTTCTCGTTTTCATCAAACATCAAAGAGAAATGTATGTACCTTTCTGTAAATTCTCTTTAATTTCTCAGCAAAATCTAAAAGGGGAAGGAAAAAACCCATGAGAATTAAAACTTACATGTTTTTAGCCAGTGAGGCATTAATGAACCCTGCTAATAGGAGGTGTGTTTTCCTGCAAATTATACTTCTGAGCTTACTAGCTTCTAATTATATCTTAATAAATATATTTTATTACTAGAGCAAAATGGATTTTTAGGGAAAATAATGTGAAATTCTGGAAATTTTGTTTTGGGCAGAGAAGAGCATTAGCCCTGTCTTATCACATTGCCATCCTGTTGCACTGCAGCTTGTGTATAGCATGCTAAAATAAACTTTGTGTGTGTGAAGAAACTAAGGGTCCAATTTAAGATTGGGTGATGTTAGTGGCATAATAACAAGTTCTCTGGCCTGACATAGCATCACACACAACACACACCTACACAGAAATTAGTATATCCATGTATGTCAAATACAGGTTGAAATAGCGGGGCATTTATATAGTCATAGTCTTGTAAAAGTAGACTGGACCCCCTGGGGGTTTTGGGGAGAAAGTAACTACTAATTTTGCTCTACCCCTTTATTTAAGAAATGTCCAGTTTTGAGCAACTGTAGTATGGATGGGTTTTCTTGTTCTGTTTATTGAGACTTTTAACAAATATAGTTCATGAAAGAAGCGGTTGGGCTCAATGTTAGAGTAGAGCAAATATCTTTTTAGTCTGAATTTCTGCCCTGCTTAGATTTTTAAAAAGTATAAGCATGGATTGCCAATTCCACTTGATGTAAACAAAATTTTTTATACATAATATATATATATATAATAACTTATTGTATCAGTCCAGGTTCAGAAACTTGTGGTAGGCCAGTTCCAGATAGTTTCATTTCACCTGTAAACTGTATCACTTTTACTGATAATTGTAATTTTCAAATGTATAATATGTTTACAGATGTGCCCTGCATTTTAGTCTGCCTTGTTCCTATTTTGATTTTTGTTGAGTCTCCTTCCTGCCTGCTTGCCAAAAGCTAGGATGCTTCAGGCCCATGTACAATTGAAAGCAGAGGCATCCTTGAGCTTTAAAGCATTGAACAAACTGGAAAATGCAACATACCACATACTGAAGTGAAAAGTCTGTGTTTTTGTGTTTTTTAAATAAAAATTTTGAAAAAGTTACTTAAAAAAAGAAAGTTGATTCAAGGGGGAAAAAGGCTCCAGTTTGTTTTACAGGTTTTAAAGTTCTGCTGTGTGTTCAATTGCCTTGTGTAACCACTTGTCGCCTTAGGGCCATATCCCTACCCATTCCCCCTTTTTAAATGTCCATTTTGCTTCCCTGAAATTTTAAATTTCTTCTGTCTCACAACTCATGAGAAACTTCTGGGTTTGTGACATACAGAGGTCGAACGAACATATTCAAAAAAGAAAAAAAAACAAGAAACAGTCCCCATCCAAATTGGGCTTATTATAGAAGCAACACTTAATTTATACCTTTCAAAAGCCTTTTTCTTAATGTCCCCCTCCACATCCCTCAGGCCTCTGTTCAGAGAAGCTAAAAAGAATGTATCCCTTCTCTGTTCGTCCAAAGGTTTTTTGAGTCTTCTAAATGAAACAATGCAACATTTCACTTTGATTTCTCCACTGAAATTTTCTTGATTATATGGTTAGAGGTATATAGTAGTTAGGAATGTCTCTTAACTTTCTGGGAACCCTAGTGCCCCATCATATTAACTGTCAGTATTGTGGGGGCATTGGGTTAATGGATTTAATTGCCTAGGTACAAGCAGGACTTTGGGACAAATCTCCTTTGTGCTGTTTGGTTATATACTTAACTCTCTTTGTCGCAGTCTTTCTTCTTAGGTCCTCACACAATTCCTTACAAGAGCACTTATTAAAAATTCTTAAGAGTTGATCTGTTTTCTGATTATTTTTGTGTAAGCTTCTAAACAAACTTCAGCTGTGATTAATTTAGCACATTTAAATAACAATGTGTTATTGTTCAGTATAAAGAATTTTTCTTCAACTCAGAGTATTAGTACTGTAGCATAAACCAAATACAGTCTAGAGGGGATTTTTAACATCCCTCCATTAAAAAGACTGAAAAGGGGTGTGTGGGTGTGTGTGTACACTGGGTGTTTGTGTGTTTGGGAAAGATGGAGATATTAAAAATTAGTAAATGAATGTGTGTAAGACATTATATTAGTATTCAGAGAATGAAACTTGTATTTATTTTGTGCCATTTGTTTTCATTACACAGAATAAAGTCAGGTGGTTTAAATCCTTAAAAGGGTAGTATTTGAAATATGGCACTAAGAATGAAATCATGACCTATTTTTTTAATAGCTATGAAGATACTAATTATGGGTGAAGATTTCTTTTTAAATTTGTCTTGATTGTAGGCTTCTGTGTCGCATACCACTCTTGTATAGATGTATAGATACCTTGAATAATCCCTTCCCCACAAAAGACAGGGTGTATTATCTTTCTCTTTATTTACCCCCACTTTGCTGTACTGAACTTAATTGCAGAGCCTTTCCTCTATTCTCCTTAGTCATGAACCTTAACATATAGTGTATTTAACAGCATCTGTAGTAACCCTCCTCATTTTTCTATGAAGGGATTAATAACAAGGAATTTGCTAATGACAGCTTTTCCCCTTCCTCAAAATAAATGACCAGAGAGTTTCTCCATTTTAGTATTTGACTGTCCTTAATCTGCTTACCTAGTCAGTCATCACCCAAAAATCTGCCAAAACTTTTATAAAGGAAAAAGCCCCTGCTGCATTGTTTTCTCAAATAAGATTTTAGGAAAAATATGACAGACCTCAACTACGGGAGTTGTCCACATTTTAAAATGTGTTTTTCACAAAATACGGCATAGCAGCAGTAATTTCATACTTGGTTTTTAAGAGTTGTTGCGTGTCCACATCAGAGACATCTTAATGATTTTTCTTTTGTAATCGTGAGTTTCTACACAACACACAGAGCCATTTAGTGAAATTATATGCCACATGCCAAATGGCCACAGGTGAGGGAATTAAAACTTCAGTTTTAAATTCCACCAGATAGGGAGTCTTTGTAAAGATTCTCCAGAGAAATATGTTAAACATTGAACTTCTAAGAATTAGGGGTATAGTTAAGCATACGAATCCCTCTTACATATGCTAACCACAGAACTGATAACACTGTAGGGGGAAAGTAACATACAATGGACAGTAGTTTTTATAAGGCTTGTTGATACTATACCAGTCAAGGTACATTCTGATAGGAAAGTGTCTTAATAGCTGTGTCCAAAACTTAACTATCGATTTTTAAAGGCAGGAGATTGACTTTATATATATCTGACCAGTAGTTTTTTGAAAGGGACAGGCAGAGGACAAGACTTAGAAGTATAAATAACTGCTCTAAGTTTGCTAGGGACACATAAATTAACATTAGTTCTTAAAGTTGATGTTATTTTTGTTAATTGATAGCATCAGGATTTATGATGAAAAAGATGGGCTTCTGCTTTCAGTATCTTAAAATGTTTTGTTTTGTTTTTTAAACATCAATCTGTTCAGAGTACAAAACCAGGACCACCATACAGAGTTGGTTTAAAGAATGATGAATCATCAGCTCCACTCAGAATCACTGCTTTACTGAGTTTTAATTTTCAGTTTCGCTGCTCAAGAAATGTCTTAAAAGTAGAAAGGTTGTCAGCAATAGTAACAATAGAAGTTTTAGTTGTCTTCATAATAAAAACACCCAGTGAAGCACGAATGGTATATTGCTTTTGCATTACTGGGAATGTCAAACATGGTAGCAGTTACAGGCTAGAAACTGCAACAGCCATTCTCACGTGATGAGATTGTTAATTCAGCTTCCCCTAGTCATAAAATTTTAAGTCCAGAGTTTGAAAGCCATTTTATAATACTGCAGTATCCCTTTTCTATAGCCTTACTAAAATTATTTGCAGGTTTTTATTTTTCAGCTCAATTGTGCTTTTCACTGTATATCAAAGTTGTACTCCACAGACCAAACCAGTTTCAGATAAATTAAGTAGCTTTCCATATGCCCTTTTTGCCTCAGGTGCTAATATACAAAGGCTCCAAAATGGATACTGCTTTAGTAATGTCTGCTTTATTCTTAAAATGCATTATTTCTTTTGTTAGATGTAAAAGTTTGGTGTTAACAAAAGTTTTAATATGTAAATATGAATGAATGGCTTTAGTTTGCTTTTGTTTGTGTATTAGTCTGTTTTCATTTATTCTCTGTAGAGGAGGATCCTTTCATGATCTTGAATACATTTCATTAGATACTGCATTTTTAGAATGAAAACAACTGTTTTCTGTCTTAGATTAATTCTGCTGCTGCTATGAGAAACTGAAAATCAAGAATGTGATGCACTTTTTACATTACTATATATCATACATATACCATAGGTTGCTTTGATACTTTTTCTGTAGCACAGCCACTAACAAAAGAGTGAATTTTATAATTGTCTGTGGGAGGGAATCAGTACCAGGAACTAATCCATAGTTGGTATTGGTATATGAATGACAATAACTTAGAAAAATAAAAATTCTGTTTAATATTACACTTTTTGGCCTTAAAATGTCTTCTACTGCTGAAAATATTTTAAATCTTAGCTTTCTTTTATTCCCTCTCTCTGCCTGAAAAAGAGAAAATGGGAAGAGTGGCTTAATGGAAATAGTGTTGTTGGTTTGTTGATAATCTTTTTGAAAACAATTGTCTACTATGTAAGCTGGGATTTATTTTTGTTTGTATACCAAGGAGAAATACTGTCCTGAACCAGCGAATTTAGTTAAGTTAGTTCAAACTCCCAACTATTCTGCTTCTCTGATATATTTTTATTTAGCAAGGGTAAACTGTAGAAGGAATGCTACTTGACAAAAGGAAAAGTCATTTCTCAAGCACATACTCAGACTTGAAGGGTATGGGACCCAAAATAATGGGGGAAAACACCAAATGAGGTGGAGGAATGTGAAAAGATGTGTGGTCCAAAGCTATTTGGTTATATTTTGATGTTGCCAATATTGTAGAGCCAAAATTTTTAATTTGCTTATTTAATATATTTGTTGGCCAGAGATCTATTTTTATATCAATGTGCCTTGCATGTATATTTAAAAATTTTGGAAAGGCCATGTAGTAATGCCTGAGACAGTTGATGGTTCTTACCACCTCATTAATTTTTATGCAGTATGAAATGCTCATTCTGTTGCCCAACTGGTGCTCTCTGTTTAAAGTTACAGATCTTGTCAAACTGGAACTATTTTGTAAACTGGGGAAACTATTTTGGTGATTTTTTTTTCTTTTTTCTTTTTTTTTTTTTTAAGTTTGTTAGTGGCTGTTTTGTAGTGGGAAATAGTAAAAGGATTCTTCACTTCTTTTCCTTCCCCCACCCCTAGCACCTTCAAGTAATGTGATGACACCATTTCTTGTGTGCTTTGAAAAAAAGATTCAGGTTGCTGTCTCCTTTAGTGTTATAAAAAGTATTATTAAAAAGCATTGTTTCAAAATACAGGGAGATAATGGAGTCCATGATAATTTGGGATTCTGTGTGAGCTTTGATCCAAGCTATTGGCGCTTTCCAACTTTAAAATTTTTATTGTTAAAGCACCTTGCTTAGAAAATTTTAAATATTTATGTCTGCAACAATTGTCTCAAAATAATAAACTGTGCAATTCTTGTTATTAAAAAAAAAAAAAACTCTCCCTAATGTGACTTGTTAGTTTCTCTGTATTTCTTGCCAGTGTAAATGTGAAAAGCTTTGCTTGCATTACGTTTTAGAAATGCATTTTGCACACTCAAATTTTGCCGAAGCTCCGTGAAAAGGTTAGATCTAAGTAGATGAATAAAGCTATGCACATGTTTTGAAAGTTTAATTTGTGTGTCATTACAAAAAGTGACCTACCTATTCTTATTATTTCCTTGGTCTTAGCTTTACCATCTTTGGAAACATGGCTGTTCAAAGTTACAGTTCTGGGTTAGCTCTTCAATAGAACTAGAAGAGAGGGAAATTGGCAACCATTTTAATAAAGTTTAGTTTAAATGAGAGCTTGACTTGAATCTTTTAAAGGGCTTTTCTTGAAATGGGGCAGTTTTACCAGCTTTGTAAACCTTTGGATGCTCTTTCTCAGTGAAATTTTTGGCTTGTTTGATGAAAAAGAAATGGGAAGTATTCAAACTCAAAGGAAGGACGTGTGCTACATAGAGCTCTGACAATTTTGCCATAAGCTGGTTTAGACGTAGGATAGTCTTTCTTGTATTGATTACTTTATCATAAATTTGGTTCATTAAATGATTGGTCTGAGATTAGAATCAGTTATTTAATAAAGCACAGATTGTTTCAAAGATAATGTGTATCTTTTACAAAATTGTCCAAGCTGATTTTAAAAAAGTTTAGAAATTGGGTATATTTCATTAATTCAAACACTGCAGTTTGCATGAACTAAATAGCTTTATTTTACATGTATGTGTGCTTAAGGTTGTGTACATGTCCTAGCTAGGTCTTATATAGTCATCTTTTACAAGACTTTTCTGTAATCTTCCTCAGGACCTTTGTAGAAGAGGCTAGAAGTTTAAGTAGAAGTTATTACTAATAGTATTTTCCTCATGCTCCTAGATAAAAGAAATCCTTCTGTCTTATAACTTTTCCTGTGAATAGAAGAGGGTGACTATCATCAAGCCTGCACTTGATAAATGTTAACTTTGAAAATACAGCAAAACCCTCCTTCTGTATGTATCTTCAGTGATAGTGGCAATTAACAAGTACACTAGTCAAGATTTGAAAGGTGACTCAGTGCATGGCATTAAATGGTAGAAATGAAGGAAGCGTACAGGCATCATCTTAGATGGCTTTGGCTACTTTTCAGCATCTGTCAGTCATTCACTTATGTTCAGTCTTAGAAAATGTTGGAGGAGCAAAGTGATTTTTGATGTGCATAGGCACCTAAGAGGTGAGTTACCTCTTAATTTGGGGGAAAGAATAATTAGTTGATTACAGTTACGTTAGATATTTTCCCTTCCTCAAAAATTTTTTCAATGTTTTGCCCAGCAAAAATGAGAAGTCTTTAGATATAAAAACAGTGACCAGAAATTTACCCTTTTGCTTAAATGCTTAGGTATTTGCTATAGCTGTTTTGGATGTCATGGATTCTGAGGAAGTGTCACATAATGATCTTCCTTTACTGATGTCTTAATGTTCAGTGTTTTAAAAATAAAAATTACAAACACTTTACGACCATACTCAGATTTACTTATTTTATCAGAGTAAAGAACCCAAGAGATTTGTAGATCAAATTGAGACAAGTGTACATTGTTGAATAAAAAATTTTAAAGTTTGAGGTGTTTGTGTTATCTTTGTGTGCTTTAATTTTCTAAAAAAGTCTTTACTAAAAACTTAGTTAAGCTGGGCGTAGTGGCTCGCGCCTGTAATCCTAACACTCAGGAGGCTGAGACAGGAGGATCGTTGCGAGTTCGAGACCAGCCTGGGCTACCAAGTGAGCTCAAGGCCAGCCTGAATGGCATATTGAGACCCTGTCTCAAAAACACAAGGGCCAGGGATTTGGCTCAGTGGCCTGAGTGCCTGCCTGGCAACTGTAAGGTCATGAGTTCAATCCCTGGTGCCGCAAAAAAAAAAAAATTAAAATCATAATATTGATAATGCACCCTCCCCGAAGAATTTAAATCTTAAATATATGGTATTCTTACATGTTTTTATTGTTTTCCTGTGTTTTAGCCATACAGGTTTGTGCTTGGAGTTAGCATGTTTATTGGGGGAAAAAAATAAGCTGTAAGGACAGCTGCTTTGCCTTTTTGAGGCCATTGAGCCATGTACTCTTCCATTTGAAATAAACCAAAATTGAGCTAAGTAATTAAGCAGCTGGAATGTTAAGCCACCAAGATTCTGGATTTATTCATAACTTGTTTTAGAAGTATGTGGTAGTATACATTAGACTTCCTGTTTAGCACAAATTGCGTAAAAAAAATACTAAAACATTGAAGTGTAAGGGTTGGGGAAAAAAAATGGATAAAATAGTCACTACTGGGACTGATAACATGTGGTTTAAATGCTTTATTCTTTGAGAAAGGGAATACAATCATCCCTGAGCTGCAGACTCGCAAGGATGCAAAAGGAATTTGTGTTTTATTGAAGTTTATCTTTAAAAATTTCAGCCAGTTAAGTGCAATTTGTGTAGAGTGGTATTAATTCAGTCTACAAAATTTCTTGTTTTTTTAAATGACATTTATTGTGGATTTCAGCAGCTAACATTTGGAAGCAGTGTCTGAGCAGAACATAAAACTCAAGTGCTTAGCAAGATCTCATGCTTGAGGAATTCTCTTATTGGAAGTTTTAATCCACTACTGTTGGATACGGCGAATAGATTGAATCTGGGAAGTCTGAGCGTGAGAACCCCACTCTCTCCAGTGTTTATAGTCTCCTCCATGATGGTCACATTCCAGAATGTACTGATAACCACGATATCCAGGGTATTGGTAGCAAACCCAGCTAGGAAATTGAAAGCATATTTTTTTATTAAAATTACTGTATTAGCAACCTAGCAAACATCCTAAAACTTGAGTCTCAACACACCAATGCTTCTAGGCTTAGAGAACAATAACCATCCTTAAGGTGTCGGGCACAGTTTGTGAATGGAATATGGCTGTGACTAAAGATTAACTGATGGGTAAAAAGATTTACTAATCAACATACATGCTTAGGAGCAATGCCTGCGGGGATATTAACAGCGGTTACAAACGATTCAAAATAACTAGAATGTGTCATCCATACGAATATGCCAGTGTATGGACCATTAATGTTCACAAGGCTTACATGTGCAGGAATTACTTTGAAATGTACACCATTTTTGTACTCACGCCCCACATTGTATCTTCATGGAACCAACTTCATTATTGAACCAACCCATGGCTTGCAAGGAGGGGTAGTCATCACAGATCTCCCACTGGCGTCCAATAAAGTTCTCTTTTTCAAAGATGGTAATCTTAGACTCTTTATGATTCTGTAATCCAGAAACTAAAAACCTTTAGAACTGGTGTTATGACTCATAAGTTTATTCTTTTGTCATATTTTTCAAAATTGAAAGCTTTTGGTTTATAAAAAGCTACTTAATCCAAATGTAAACAAAACATTTAAAACTATAAATGTGCTCACTTTGGCAGCACATATGCTAAAATACTAAAATGTACAACTAACTGATGCAATGGAACAAAAGGCCAGGTGTGGTGACATGCCTGTCATCCTAGCACTCAGGAGGTTGAGGCTGGAGGATCACGGAGATGTCAAGGCCAGCCTGAACTGCATAGTGAAACCCTGACTGGGCAAAAAAACTTGTAACAGCCTACCAAGTTTGTTGTCTTTTTGAGAGAGTATCTCATTATGCTATTCAGGCTGGTCTTGAACTTGCAACGATCCTCCTGCCTCAGCCTTCCAAGTGCTGGGTATTATAGAAGTGCGCCACCATGCTTGGTCCCAAAAGATTAATACCTACTGTAGAAAAAGATCTCACAAATTACTGCAAGAAGTAAGTGCCAGTATGTGTATGCATTGGACATCCAGAAGGGAACATGAATATGATGCAAGTATTAAAAAGGCAGAGGGAAATTTCATAAAGTTCAATAATATACAAAACTCGATTGTAATGGAGCAGTTGACTGGATAAGTACTGGAAAATTTTTATGAGGTGATAGAGTTGTTCTGTAGGGTTAGGGTGTTGAGTACACAGGTATATATGTTTTCTAAGTCTCATGATAGTGTACACTTAGGACATGGATTTTATTGTATGTCAGTTGTATCTTAAGGGAAAAAAGTGAAATGGAAAAAATGAAATCATTCAGATGAAAATTTTTTTT
The DNA here is from genome assembly GCA_004365215.1 of Cuniculus paca. Taxonomy (NCBI): domain Eukaryota; kingdom Metazoa; phylum Chordata; class Mammalia; order Rodentia; family Cuniculidae; genus Cuniculus; species Cuniculus paca. The sequence continues at coordinate 4,621 of RJWT010026079.1, read as the reverse complement.
AAAGATTTAGAGCCTTTTATGTTAACCTCCACTGGTTGAGTTTTATTTATTATCATTTGAACTAAGGTGAAGTCAATTAAAATCAAGGAAAAATCACAATAGGAACTGAATATTTGGGAAGTAGTCTGGCCTCATTTTCAACATGTCAAGATCTTCCTCTTCTGCGTAGTGTTCCAAAGACTAAACGTAGCCTGATACACTTAGTATTAGAAACAAGGTTATGAATCGATGCGTATTAGAGATAGTTGAAGACTTGCCTATTTCTTTACTCATTCTCTATTGAAAGGTTAAGCACTTCCCTGTTTTCTGCAGTAAAAATATTAGCAGCTTGAAATTCAGTTGGTCACAGATTTACTTTTTATGAAACTGCTTGGTAAGCACTTTTTCTAGTTCTGTGATATGTGCTTCCTGCCACCTGTAAGAAAACCTTTACATTTAGTTTAAGGAAAATACCATCTGGTAAAGAAAATCAAACAGCCAACTTTGAGAAAAGGAGCAGTTATTCTTTTCTCTCTTACCCTTCCTGTCACATTCAGCATAACCAAAGAGAAGTCAGTTTTTCAGTCTCTGCCCTCTTGCCCCATTCCCTTGCACAGAAGTGGAAATTTCACACTCACAGCTGAACAGATGGGGCGGAAGGACATGAGACGTTCGATGTGGTAGGCATTGCTCCCGCTCCAGGCATCCCAGCGAGGATATTCTCCTCTCTCCAGTATAAACTGCTGCCCACAGAAGCTGGTATGCTCATAGCCAATCCAGCTGCCAAAGACAAATAGTAGGTTTGTTTATGCTATTCAAAGCGTATATGGCCTCATGGAGAGGGCAGTATTCATTTTAGACTAGTTTATAGTCAGTAAAGTATCAGGCCTACCCCAATAGAGCTTTACAAAATAAATTTATCACAAGAGGTAGGAAATGGGCAGGCAGCTACACTAAGCAAGTTTGTAAATGGCATTTGTTTTGGGATTATCCCATGAAAGAATCTCCTTCACTGGCCCCAATGATGTGTATTACTAAAACTATTTCCCTCCAAGTCACCTATTCTCTTATCTGGAGTTCCAAATTCATGATCTAGTGACTTGACTTGCTTTTATTTTTACTTCAGCCAAGTCTATAGACATCTTCCTAGTAAAGCAAAATGATGATTAGACTGCTGATGAGTGACTAAACTTTTTTCCTTGTCACTTTATGGATTCTTTCTCCTGCAGCCCCCTACATAGACCAATACTTATTGAAACATCCTGGCTTCATTTTTCACAGTTGGGTCTTAATTACTGGTGACATTAAAAGTGTTGGTTGTCTAAAAAGGCCTGAAGAGCTCAGGCAATTAACTTGTGGAAACCTGGCCACATGTAACGCCAGTTTTGCCTAGTTCACTCTTTGTTTCAGGTTTTTCAAGGACAGAGTGTTTTGTTTTGTTTTGGTACTGGGGATCAAACTTATGACCTCGCGCTTGCCAGGCAGGCACTTATGCCACTGAGCTAAATCCCTGGCCCTGTTTCAGGTTTTTAACAAAGGCCTGGCCCAGCCTGCCAAGAAATAGAAGACAAAAGTGAGAGGGTCTCCTTTGTCAAGATTGGCCATCAAGAAATAACTTGGAAGACTTGGAACTAATATGTCTCTGGAGTCTTGGGGTTAAAATCTTTTTTATATGCAAAAATTAACAGTATCTACTCTGGTGCATTCAGGAGCAGAGTTAGCTATAAAGAAGTAGCTATCTGACAGTCTCCTCTCATTTTCTGTAAGCAAGAAAGACAGGAGGGTGCTATAGCTGTTCTAAGGAAATCCTAGATAGCAGCACAGGTCTGATGGGGTTACTGCCCCACTGCATCATACGGATTTCTTTAATTCCTTCTCTCTTAAAAAAAAAGAAAAATCTGGTACCAGGCACCTGAGAACATCATAGTCCTACCTTTGGTTACTAAATTATGCATATAGTAATTCCTATTGAGATTACTCCATGACAAAGGCCTCCAAATGTTTAGTGTCTGGGGAACATTTTTCTTCCCCTGTCTCTACTCACATTGTCCTGTGTCTGAAGGGAAATAAGGGGCCTGCGGTTCTACTGAAGTTCATACTCACGCGCCACATTCCACCTTAAGGGACCGGACATTATCAAAACTGCGCTCAGAGACATTTGGACAGGAGCTGGTAAACTCCATCCTCTTGCCCTGGAAGTTCTCCTGGTCATAGATGGTTATCTAAAATGGGATTGAAGGGGGCAAGAAAGCTAGAACCTGGTATGACAAGAACACAAGTCTAGTGTAACACTTAAAGTATGTCTACCCTGTGTTGTCTATCACCAGGTATATCCCAGGATGCCCGATATCTCTCAGTGTAGACAGGGTAAGAAGTTTGAATTAATGCCACTGGTTGATGATGTTCACATGCTCAGGCTAGGGGTCAGATATGGGGAAACTGGTTTTTAATATGAATTGTCTGCCAAGGATGATGGCTAGCCCAGTGGGCAGACCAAAGACTTGTGGGCTCTCATTCCACTAAGCTTCCTGCATAAGTGTGACTTCTGGGACTCCAGAAGCTCCCTGTGGATTATTTCTTTGCTTTTTTAGTCACACTCATTATAAACATCTAAAGTGAAAGGGAGGGTTGTAGTCCCTGTAACTAGAACTTGGCTCTTGGACCACCCCCAAAGCTGTGAACTGGCTTCAGGGTTGACCAATGAGAATGATGGGGCCCTTTGGGGAAGCAGAGTCAGGCCTGAGGGTCAGCTATTGAAGCCCATGGTTAAACCCAATTTCAGGCTGTGTGAACCTAGGGTTCTATGACTTACATGGCATCTGTAAATCTCTCTTTGTTTATATGCCTTCATTTTCTCCATAGGCGTGATTCTCTCAAGGCTGCTCTATTTTAAGATGATTTTAGCAATGTAAAGGATTGTTGACCTAGGATGCTAGGTATCATTCCCTTCACACATCATGGGCTTCCAAGATCTTCCTCTGTCTAAACAGGGCATGCTGAGTAATCCTTCCTTCAGCAATGTCTGGATGTTGGGTGAATCCTTCCTCTACAGACACGTTTTATTGGTCAGTCACTGTCTTGTGAACAAGTACATCCCTGGTAGCTGCTCTGTGGCCCTACCTCACTCCTGTCCTAATGGGCCCCTTGATTTTCCATGTGATAGGGGTGGGCTTACCTTCCATGGCCCCAAGGACCCAGGCATAGGGTTGGTCTGAGCCATCTTGGTGGTTGGAAGGGTTTCTGCAAGACAGAACACACACTAGTGATGTAGCTTCTGAAATGCGGGGGTGAGGTGAGAGAGCACAAGGAGAGGAAAAAAGGTTTGAAGTCTGAGAGACAGACTTTGGTTGGGATCCTGGCTCAGTTGCTCACTCCCTGAGACTTAGGCTTTCCATTGGTAAAGCTATGTACGGTTATTACAAGGATTAGAAACAATAATAGAGGTAAAGCACTGCACAGGCATTGTGACCTCTTAGTAAATGTAGCTTCTGTGTTCTTGCTTGCCTCTGGGTGATAACATTGCTCAGTCTCAGATGCTATAAATTCCTAGGTAGCTGCTTAGTCCAGACCGTCTCCCATGAGTGACCACACAGCCAGCAGTGTCAGGATCCGCACCACACACCACACCCCTCAGCTCTGACCCTGTAAGGTCTCATCCTTCCTGCCTTCTCACAGCTCTCAAACTGGCCTGCTGTAGTATGTGGCCAGACTACCATATTTCCTCTCTGTTTTTTGATCTCTTCAGCCAACCTGATCTTGACCTTGTCGTCCCAATGACTTTCTTGCTTTCTCCACTGTGTTCTTGTTGAATACATCCTAGGTGAGCTTGTCATTGGCAGGGCCAATGTATGACCTAGACTACTAGGTGTTTCATACAGCACCATACCAAGCTCGTGTTGGGATGGAAAGGAGGAACATTGAAAAAGACTTACTAAAGGAAAATGAAGAAGAGAAAGAGTATAATAATAGAACACTTAACAATGGCTCACTCTATGTTGGCGTCTGTTTTAAATGCTTTACATGCATTTAATCTCCACAACAAACCTATCAAGTAAGTACTATCATTATTCCTACTTTTTTTTTTTTCTTTTTGTGGCACCAGGGATCAAACTCACGACCTCGTACTTGCCAGGCAGGCGCTTACACCACTGAGCTAAATCCCCGGCCCTTGTCTTTTTGAGACAGGGTCTCACTATTCCATTCAGGCTGGTCTTGAGCTCGTTTTGTAGCCCAGGCTGGTCTCGAACTCGCAACGATCCTCCTGTCTCAGCCTCCCGAGTACTGGGATTACAGGCGTGTGCCACCAGGCCCGGCTTATTCCTACTTTATAGAGGCGGACATTGAGAGTCATAGAGGTTACATGAACAGCAAAGATGAATAATGGATAGGAGGAAGGGGAAAGGGAAAAAGGAAAAGGGAGAAGAGAAAGTGAAGAGAGAAGACAATTACGCATCAGGTTTCTTGACTCAGGATAGACATTCCCAGGAGGCAAAACCGGCTCTTCTCTCTGGCCACTATCAGGCTCAGGAATTAATGCATATAAAGTCTGATATTTCTTTCTATTTGGAATCTCGGAATAAGCAACATCTTCCTGCTCCTGGGCACAGTACCTTCTCCCTGCACCCAGAAGCCTACTCTCTTC